>MCJB01041675.1:48289-74324 GCA_002018475.1 Nicotiana obtusifolia | reverse complement strand
CCCTCTTTCTTTCCCTGGTTGCCCACGTGGTGTCCCTTTCAATCATGATAGTGTCCTTGTGTAGTGGGTGAAACCCACACGCGTTTGGTAAAAGTCTTGCAGAGTCAGTGAAAGTACTGCAGGTTAGGTGAGGGGTCTGCACGCAAGGTTTGGTCAGGACAGTGTCATTGACTTTTGAAGGCAGGCCGGTGCAACGGGCATATCGATCATCACGAGGTGGGGTTCGAAGTGAACCATCGATCATCATATCGGATCTGGCCTCAGCTCCGATTCCGAGCTCGACATCGGATATCGGTCTGAGCGTCGGTCGAATGGTCCGACATCGATATTGGATGTCGGTTCGAATGTCGATCCTCCATTTCCCATCGGTATGGGATGTCGGCTCGAGCTCCGATCATGTGGTTCCGAACATGAACATGGGACGCCGATCTTGGCTTCGAGATTCAACCTCGATCTATTCCTTCATAAGAAAGCCGATTTCGTCATACACATTTATCTAAATTACATTTTAGCTGTCCTTAAATGTCTCACTTAATTTTAAAAAAAAATAGTTTGAACAATAAGGATACATTTGAGAAGAAAAACTAATGGAATGCTTTTCGTTTTTATAAAATGTCAATTATTTTAAAACAAATTAAGTTCGATAAAACGAATAATATTCGGTTGGGTCTATACTCTATATGTTCTTGGTACATACATATAGATGTGCGTGTATGTGTCTGATAGTCGAATAGGAGGAATGAATATGACTAAAATATTACTTACGTCAATTATTATATTGTATTTATCATTTTGCTATTCCATTTCGATTACTTAAGCTGCTATATTGCTCCATTCCGTATCCTTTTTTCTTTGGGTCCAAGTCCATTCCCGATCCAATCGTTCTGGTGAATTGTCTTGGTTGTGGTTTTTGGTATTTTTGTGAACATTTTTATCAAATTCCTTATTTTTTTGGCATGTGCCACAAATTATTGTTACTTTTCAAGGTTTCAATATAGCGAGGTTTGAGGTCCAAAATTTAGAATTTCTAACATTTCGATCAAAGATGTCATATTTATTAGGTGAAAACCATTTTGATCCTTTAAATTTGCCTTAAAAAATAAGCTCCTTCTCTAACATTAAACAATTGATATTTTGCTCTTTCTATCATATGCATTATCTATTTTACTCTTGATATTTTTAATTCCTCCTCTATGCATATAATTTTTATTATATTTAAATTGATAAAACACTTAGCTAAAAATCTTATTATAAGTTTTATAATCAAAGATCAATAAATTTAATTAGAATAGTACTTTGAAGAATTTGTAACAAAATTTATTGTTACTCTTTTTTATTTTTTACTTTAGTATTAAGTATGTATTTAAGTTTTACTTTCTCTTCTATTCTTTATACCTGCGCGCGTATATATAAAGCTCTCAAGATGGGGACGCCGGCCGGGGATATCCCGGCGCATCCGACTGAGAATCTTGCTCCACCCGCTATGGCGACTAACCCAAGAGAGGCTATTCATCAGAAAATTGATTATGCTGCTGCAATTACGGCTCCTGCAAAATCCAAAAGTAACAGATTGGGCAACCCAAATGTGAAAGCTAGAATCACCACCCATAATGGAATGCCAGCGGTTATTTTCAAATCGAGTGACTATTATGGCGTGATGGTAGATGAATGCAAATACACTGTTACTGGAAAATTTCTGAGAACTCGACCCAACATAGAACGCATCAGCTCAGTTTTCGCAGAGAAAGTTTCGCTTAAAGGAGAGGTAAAAATTGGGGTTTATTATTAACGTACAGTGTTTATTGATGTTGCTAGTGTCGAAGATTGTAAAACTATTTGGTATAACCGATCGATTGAAATCGATGGAATGGTTATTTGGCTTCAAAAATGGACTCCAGACTTTAAGCCGGAGGAGAATTCCCCAATTGTGCCGATATAGGTACTTTTGCCAGGACTCCCCTTTCATTGCATACCCGGTATTACGTTAAGCAGGTTCTGTGCCCAGTTGGAGTTCCCCTTTCAATGGATATTGCTACTGACTACAGAACAAGGCCAGGAATGGCAAAGATCAGAGTGGAAGTCGACCTCACCAAGCCTCTATTGCAATCTGTGTGGATAGGCCGGGAGGATGAAACAAATCCACTAAAAGGAACAACTCAAAAGCTGGAATATGAGGGAGTGCCAAAGTATTGCAAGCATTGTAGAATATTAGGCCATTCTCTGATTGAATGCAGAGTTCTTGACAGGGAAAGAAACAAAGAAAAAAAAGCTGGGATTCATGAAGCTGAGCTAACCAATACAAAGGATGACAGAAAAACAAGGAGAATTTGGCTAAAGGAGAGACATTGAAAGCTTACAGAAAAGCAAGATAAACAAATAAATCAACAGAAGGTTTTCAAGGAAGTTAGCACCTCAAACATAGGAAAGAGAACTACAAAGGATATCAAAGCCAAGAATGACAAAGAGCAATGGCATATCCCTAACACTACCAGGAACAGACAAAAGAAAAAGGAAGAAGCAAAAACAAAAGAACATGAAGAAAATAAGAAGAAAGAAGAGCAAGAAATAGAACAAGAAGCAAGTCAAAGCATCAAGGAAAGAACCACTACCAAGACGAGAAAAAAGAGGACAACTAAGATGCCACAAAAAAGAAGCAAAGTTCTGTTCAAACCTACTACGAGTCAGAGGAAGTCAATCATCAAGGGAACCTCGAGCAAGCCAAATAATCAGCAACATCACACAGAGGTAACTAGTGAAAACAGTATAAAAGAAATGGAAAGGGGTTAACCAGAGAAGAGCAATATGGAAGAGCATCATGACAAGGACTTAAACAGTAGGATGCCGACTAATAGCAGGATATCCAAAAATACTCACTCTGAAAATGCTGAAACAAAACGAAGTCAAAACAGTAGTATTGACAGTGAAGAACATAGTGACAGTTCTAAACACAACAATCAGGAGCTTGAGCAGGATGAGATGTATGACAGAAGGGACCAAAACAATGAAGACAATTATGCAACTGAGAAAAAGTATCAAGAATGCAGCAATTTTCAAACTAGTAGTATTGATACTGAGTTGAAAAATCAAGAACCTATACATATGACTATTGATTTGTATTGTGAGGGCATACAAAATAATCCAAAAAAAGGAGAGGATTCACAGAAAGAAGTGCCAGCCTCTTCTATAGCAAAGCAAAATTTTGGAAAGGCTAGCAAAGGAATATCCCAAGAAGAAGAAATTGGATGATGATGGCTGGCCACTAAATGAAAGCGGCAGAAGCAGACAGAGGAAGAATGGAAGAAAGAACAACGAAAGAAACCCCACCTCCTCACAGAGGGAAGGAAGAAAAATGGACAATTAAACCCCAAATTATCCATGATTAGCGCGATAGTTTGAAATATTAGAGTGAGATCCAAAAAGGCAATTCATAGATTAAAAAAATTGATCAACATCAACAAATGTGAATATGTGGCTATCTTTGAACCTTACATTGATAGCAGCAAAATTGAAGGCTACAAAAAGTTCTTGGGATTCCAGCATTGTGTGCCCAATGATAATGGCCAAATATGGTGTTTTTGGAATTGTCAAGCTGTGGTAGTTACCAATGAAGAGCAGCAGATTACTGTAAGCATAAATAACTATAATGTTGATGAAGATATTCATGTTACAACAGTTTATGCAAAGTGTTCTACTGCAGAGACAAAAGATTTATGGGAAAGCATTATAAATATTAGCAGCACAATCAGTGGTCCATGGTGCGTTGGAGGAGATTTTAATGTTATTATGGATTTAGGTGAGAAGCTGGGAGGTAGACCACATAGAGCTCAGAGAAGTTTCGATTTCATCACTACTATGGACACATGTGGTCTTGTGGACATAGGCTATGTTGGTGCTCGATACACTTGGTGCAACAATAGAAGACCAAGCAAGAGAATCTGGAAAAGACTCGACAGAATCTTGGTGAATGACAAATGGACACAAAAATTTCAACACAATTATGTCAGACACTTAGTGAGAACTGGTTCAGATCATAGACCTCTTCTCATGAAATGTCACAATGAGCAACAAAATGTCATCAGGTATTTCAGGTTTCTTAATTTGTGGGTACAACAACCAGATTTCCTGGAGGTTGTGAAGAACTCTTGGAATGATCAAATCACTGGGAATGCTATGTGGAGACTTAAAAGTAAACTTCAGGCATTGAGCAGGAAGTTAAGTCACTGGTCGAGGGAGAGCATAGGGGATAATTATGAGCAATTCAATACATGGGAAGGGAAAGTGCAGCAACTTAAAGAACTGGACCTTTACCTCAATATAGAGGTTAGCAGAGAAGAGCTTAACAAAGCTCATGCAGAATATATCAAATGGTTAGGAATTCAGGAGGATATCATGAGACAAAAGTCCCAGATTAAATGGTTCCAAGAAGGAGACTATAATAGCAGCTATTTTCACAGTGTTCTTAGAGATAGAAGAAGATGATTACATCTTCACAAGATCAAAAATCATATAAACAGATGGATACAAGGGGATGTTAAGATTGCAAAGGCGGCTGTGCGACACTATGAGAAACTTTTTAACTTGGAGGCCCCAATTTTGAATACCTCTCTGCTTGATTGTATCCCGAGATGTATCTCTGTAGAAGACAATGAGTACCTTGCAGCCATTCCTGATGTCAATGAAGTCAAGGAAGCAATTTTCAATCTCAATGCCAATAGTGCTGAGGGTCCGGATGGTTTTGACGGGGTTTTCTTTCAAACTTGCTGGGAGATTATCAAGGATGATATTATGGCATTCGTAGTTGACTTTTTCAATGGAAAAGTCTTAACCAAATTTTTTTCTCACTCATGACTGGTTCTTATTCCAAAAGTGGAGTCTCCATCAAACTTTTAAGAGCTTAGACCCATTAGCTTGACGAATTTCACCACTAAGATCATCTCTAAGATTATGGTTGTGAGGGTTAGTACTTTGCTACCCAAAATGATCTCAAACAATCAAAGCGCTTTGTTAAGGGTAGACTCATTACAGAAATATCATGCGTGCGCAAGAAATTATTCAAAGTGTTAGCAAGGAAAACAGAGGGGGCAACATTGTTATTAAACTAGACATGGCTGACGAGCGCAAAACTCAAACTTAAATTATGCTTGCTAGTCAAAGAAAGTATAGTATAATATTGTATCCACAGTGATTGGAGTTAAATAGTATTTTCATAGTTTCTAGCTTGATTGCTATCCAGGAGAATCAACAATCGAGATTTATATGATTAATAACTAAATTTAACTAAAAATCTAAAGCTATTGATGAACCAATTTAATCACGTGAAGATATGCAAGAATGCATAATAGATTGGTCTTTAGGAAAACCTCTTTCAATTATTCTCCTAACTAGGTTTAATCAATAATTCAACTAGCCTCTTTTGATTACTAAGAAGAATTAATGAACTCAACCAACAATATAATGCAAAGATATCACAAGTTATGCCTCTCTTGATTACATGAACAAGTGAATATAGATGCAACAGTTAAATCATCCAAAAACGCTTCAATACATAAAACTAGAGTTATAATCCACAAACAATCATCAATGCACCAAATCCATCAAACCCTAAAAGGAACTACTCCATAGATATGGAGCAATTCATCATAAATAAAGTTAAAGTAATGAAAAACATAAATTCAATCCAAACTCGTGTCTTGAGTGAGGAAGGAATGATGAAATCCTTGTGCTTTTGCTCTTCCAACTCCTACTTAGCTTCCTTAGGTCGAATATGTGTTACAAGTCCAGGAAATAACATTTTGCCATGTATTTATACCAAGTAGGGTCGGGCCTAGACGAAATCACCTTCTCCTAGTCGAAATAGAAAAATTACTTTGTAAAGAATACACAGGCGCACCGCATGGGGTGACGCGCCATGCGGGGCATTAGTGGGGAAATCCAGAGAGCTCAACAATTCAACAAGCAGCAAAAATACATTGCTTTATCGCACTATGCCTTGCACTAGTGCAAATTTCTCTGAGTACGGCTCAAATCTTGCGTTTTGACGTCCAGACTTGGTCCTCGACCACCGAACACGATCCGGCTTAATTCCTTGGGCTTTTACTCAGACTTCAAAGCTCCAAATCACTCAAATTCATTCCATAATATCTACATAGCTCGGAATCACTCCTACAAGGCATAAAACACATAATAAGTGCAAAACACTATCAATTAAAGCTCAAACACAAGTAAAGTGCAGTTAATTAGAGTGCAATAAGGGACTAAAATATAAGATTATAGCCTACCATCAATGGCCAAGGCATGCGATAAATTGTCTTGGACTTTTCTTACCTCAGTCCCGAGAAAATTTGGTTTTGCAGAACCTTGGATTGATATTATTTGGAGGTTGATTTCATATGTGTGGTACTCGATTGTGATTAATGGATCCAGAACAGGTATTTTCACTTCTTCTCAAGGGACTAAGCAAGGGGATCCTCTGTCACCATCCCTCTTCATCATTGCTGCAGAAGTATTGTCCAGATCACTAAATCAACTTCAACATAATCCTGATTTCCCTCTTTTCTATATGAATCACAGAGGCCCTCAAATTAATCATTTGGCATATGCAGATGATATAGTGATCTTTAGTGGTGGAAACAACAAATTAGTCAGGTTGATCATGAAACAAATTAGATATTATGAGAAGAATTCTGGTCAAAAAGTAAATAAAGTTAAGGGCTATTTCCTTACTGATCCTAAAGCGAGAGCTCAAAAGAATTAACAGAATGAGGGAGGCTACATGCTTCATGGATAAGTCTTTTCCCTTCAATTATCTTGGGTGTTCTCTATATGTGGGGAGAAAAAAAATTGTTTACTTTGATGCAGCAGTGACTAAAATTGTCAAGAGACTCAATGGGTGGCAAAGTAAAATGTTAACTTGTGGTGGCAGAATGGTTCTTATCAAAAACATCCTTCAATCTCTGCCTATTTACACATTGTCTGCCATGAGTCCACCCAAAGGTACTCTTGACCTGATTGAAAAATATTTTGCAAGGTTCTTCTAGGGCACTTCAGCTGATAAAAGAAAATATCATTGGAGTGCTTGGAAGAACCTTTGTCTTCCCAAGGATGAAGGTGGAGTTGGCATAAGATCGATGTACGACATTAGCAACACTTTAGCCATGAAAAGATGGTGGAGATTTAGAACCAACAATTCACTCTGGGCCTTATACCTAAGATCTAAATATTGTATTAGGTCTCATTCGGTTAAAAAAAAAAAGGCCTCAAGGGACTCGCATGCCTAGAAACATTTGACGCAAATCAAAGACAAAGTAGTGAAAAATATTCGATGGCTTATCAATGAGAGTAACATTAGTTTTTGGTGAGATAATTGGTCGGGAAAAGGTGCACTTGCTGATCATTTTCCCCACAAAAGACACACTAAGTCTATCTTAGTAAAGGATTTCATCAGAGATGGCTAGTGGAACATAGAGAAACTTAGAGGCACTCTCAATGATCAGATAACCGCAGATATCTGTGCCATTGACATTGGTGAACAGAATAAAGAAGAATATACGATCTGGGCAGCCTCAGCCGATGGTCTATACACCAACAAAAGTGCGTGGCAGCTAATAAGGAGCAGAAGAAAAAAATGAAGCTCTGGAGAACATGTGGCTCAATAGTATCCCCTTCAAAAGATCCTTCCTATCTTGGAGATTATACCTTGGTAAGTTACTGTTTGATGATATTATTGCTAACTTTGGTAATCATAATGTGTCCAGGTGTAGGTGCTGCGACAACCCAAAAGGAGACACGATGCAACATGTCTTTATTGAAGGAGATGCTGCTAAACACCTCTGAAATTTTTTTGGGCTCCTCTAGGCATTAAACATGAAAACTGGCCCATGAGAAGAATCTTCAAGAACTGGTGGGAAGTGAAACCGAGGAATAATCTTCACAACTTCATCATACATGCATTACTTTTAGTCATACGTTGGTCATATGGAGTAGTTGGTGTTCATGTAGATACGGGGATCAAAGGAATTTCTACATCAGGAAAATGGAACAACAGGTCAGCTGGAACATTCAATCAACTATTACAATGGCTTTCCCAAGATGCAAAGTGACATGGCCATCGTTTATATTCTGTAAAAAGGTGAAACTTTGGAGACCCACAATTATTATAAGTAAAGTCACATGGCAAAAGCCACCAGCAGGCAAGATTAAAGTGAATACAGATGGAAGTTTTATTATGGGAACAAGTTGGGCAGGAATAGGAGGCATTGTTAGGGACGAAGATTTGGATGCAAAAAAGGGAGTACAATGGTGTACTCAGGAAGGCCATAATGACTTCTATCTGGAGATTGACGCACAGATAGTAGCCAACATGCTCACAATGAGAGATACAAACAATCTCAAGCTTAAGAAGATCACTGAAAATACTTCTCAGAGCATTAATCAAAGCCATATTCATGTTACCCACTGCTACAGAGAAGCCAACCTAGTGGCCGACGTGTTAGCCAAGAATACAGTCTCTAGTGGAAACAATGGGTTTTTCTACACATTCCAACAGCTTTCGAGGAATGTAAATGGCCCTTTTCTACTAGACAAGTGGCAACTACCTAGTTTTAGAATTAGGTATGAAAAATCCAATTTCTTTGTAAGTTAATTCTCTTTTACTCTGACATGAGAGGAAAGATGTATAATTTTTTTTGTTGTAATCCTCTCATGTTCGTTCAAAGACTGACTTTGGTCAGTCCTTTTCATTTTTCTGGAGGTCAGATCCATGTCCCCCCTCCATTGTACTTACCTAATTTTTTGTTGGAATAGACATGGTAGGGGTCTCGCCAAAGCCACCAACACCTCAGGAGGTGACAACCTAGGTGATTGGCTTAATTTAAAAAAAAACGCTCAAGCTCTTGAACCATCGTTCGTGAAGAGAAGAATAAAATGACTACATCTCTTTAAATTTGAGATATTTTAGAGATTGTAACCCCATCACCTGAAATCGAATATAATATTTGTCGCTATATTTCTTCTCTTGATTATTATTTTTCAAGAACAAAATTTGGTTGTTACAAATTTTGGCACTCCCGGCAGGACCATCTCTACTTCTCATCCCATCTCTTCAAATTTCAAGAACACTAAGATGGACACAAAGAAGGTCAATCCCAAATTCGATGTTCCTGGGGATGCTGACTCCAAAAGTGGATTGGAAGTTGCTATGGAGATTGTTGGCCAAATCAAAAGAAGCAAAGCTGAAATACTAGGACAACAAGTGCTTGAAGTGCCATCCACAACTCATGTTTTCGGTTCATCTTCTCCATAAGAAGTGAGATCCTCTTAGTACATGCTAGAAGAAGGGAACAACATCCCTGAGGTGGTCGAACAAACTTTGGCGCGATTTAGCCTTTCAAAAGAATGCAATCACCGGTCCCACAATCCCTTCATGCAGAAAGATGATGACGTCTTGAGCAACGAATTTGCTCCAATATCTCCTCGTGTCACTCCACAATCTTCTCTCTATCCAAGTGATGATCCATATCATTTTTCGTCCTCTGCGGTGGTCATGCAAACGATGATGATTGAAGCTTCTATCGTAGAAGAACAACTTACAAATTTGACAAAAGCAGTTAAAAGCCTGACAAAGACATGAAAGATCAAGATGATAAACTTTCCAAATAGATGAATAAAGTAGAGAGTATGACAGAGGAAGAATCAAGCCAAGCACCTATGAATCTTCTAGAAATTCAAGAGAAAGGAGAGTCCCCTGCAAAGCTAACAACAATGACCAAAGAGCTTCAAGTCTCTTCAAATGGACAGATTCATGTTGGCCAATTGAAGAACTTCATTATAGGGGGCGTCAAAGATAAATTTGAGCCTTCCACCAAATCTTCCTATATATATGCAAAACCATACATACAAAGGATTGATAACATGAAGTTGCTTTGTGGATATAAACCACCCAAGCTTCAACAGTTTGATTGTAAAGGAAATCCCAAGCAACATGTTGCGCACTTCGTCGAAACATGCAATAATGCTGGAACTTATGGTGATCACCTTATCAAGCAGTTTGTTCGATATGTCAAAGAAATTACTTTCGATTGGTATATTGATCTTGAACCTGTTACAATCGATAGTTGGAAGCAATTGGAGCAAGAATTTCTCATTCGCTTCTATAACACTTGGCACATTGCGAGCATGGTTGAACTTACAAACGCTCGCCAAGGGAAGACGGAGCCAGTTATTGACTTTATCAATCGCTGGAGGAGCTTAAGCCTCAACTACAAATATCGTCTTAGCGAAACTTTTGGTATCGAAATGTGCATCCAAGGTATGCATTGGGGACTTCGCTACATATTGCAAGGAATAAATCCTAAAAATTTTGAAGAGTTGGCCACCCGTGCTCATGATATGGAATTGAGTATGGCTACAAGTGGAGACCAAAGGTTTCCTGGCTTTGAGACTCATGATGAAATGGAAGCAAACGATGCTGAGAATGGGGGTAAGTATTCATCTGAAGATGAAAGGAAAGAGTCCATTCATGTTACAACGCTCCTTAATGCATGAGCCTAAACTGCAAGTTAAAATGCTCCTCAATGCACGAGCCTAAACTGTAGGTTATGATGCTCCTTGATACACGAGCTTAAACTGTATGTCACGAAACTCCTCAAATTCCAGCCAAATCTCCAACTTGCAAAGCTCTTCAAACTAGAGAAAAGACTTCAATATGAAGCTCTTCAAATTTGAGCCAAATCTTCAACTTGCAAAGCTCTCTAAATTTGATCAAAGACTTCAAGTTGCAAAGCTCACCAAAATCGAACAAAGACTTCAAGTTGTAAAGCTTTTCAAATAGCAAAGTCTTCAAGATGTAAAGCTCTTCAAATTTGAGCAAAGTCTTCAAGTCGCAAAGCTCTTCAAGTTCGAGCAAAGTCTTCAAGATGCACAACTCTTCAAATTAAGCAAGTCTTCAAGATGTAAAGCTATTCAAATTTGAGTAAAGTCTTCAAGTTGCTATACTCCTTGTCTGCACGATTATAAAATGCATAATAAAAAAAACTTATACTTCTTTTGAACTACGTAATGACTTGATCCTCTTTGCGAAGGTATGTAGGCAACTTAGAATTTTGTTCTAAGTTCAGTCAAATAAGTTTTTTTTAAAAATGTCTACTTTATCACGATGACAAAGAGAAGCTGATGATGCTCTCTTCCAAAGCTAGAAAGATGGAGCACTATATGTATCATTTCATTGAGTTGTGATAAGAATGTTTTATGCACTTCTTCTCCAATATGCAAGAAGAGCTTGTTCTACTCCAATGCTTGAACAACGGAATGCTCCATAAAATTCTTCTCCAAATTGCAAGAAGATGTTGTTCTATACTAAAGCTTGGAGGTTAGGGCACTCCATGGACTTCTTTATCAAGTTGCAAGAAGGGGTTGTTCTACCCCAAAACTTGAAGCATAGGACGCTCTATGGACTTCTTCAAACTGAACGAAGATGTGGTTCAACACCAATATCTTGAAGGCCGAGGCTCTCCATGTAATTCATCGCCATAAGGTTGAAGGATGAGATGCGCCACATGTTCGCCTGCCAAGGATGGTATATGGTCACTCTAAACCTCCTTCTCACCAAGTCGCAAGGGGGAGATGCATCATGTGTCTCTTCATCAAGCCTCAAGGATAAGACGTGAAATATACTTCTTCGAGGGAGGTGGCATACCAACTAGTATCTCGCTGAAGTCACAAAATTTTAAAGAAGAGACACCAAGTGGTTCCCCGCCAATTATGTGGACATCACTTTCGTCTTCTTGGACAGATATTGAGATTGGTTGCGCTTATTATAAACCTGTAAGATAAGAAAAAGAAGTGCAACCTACGATGTCAGCGACACGACGCATCAATATAGGTGATGATTATTGTGACGTGAACTTCTATGCCGAATCTTGAAGGACTAAATACTCCACAGATTGTTCCGTCAAAGCTTGAAAAATAGGAAGCTCCATGAACTTCTTCACCAAGTTGCAAGAATGTGTTATTCCACATCAGATCTTGAAGGATAAAACTCTCCATGAACTTCTTCACCAAGTTGCAAGAAGGGGGTGTTCCGCATCAAAGCTTGAAGGATGAGGCGCCCCATGAGCTTCTTCACCAAGTTAGAAGAAGGAGTTATCCCATGCTAAAGCTTGAAGGTGCGAGATGCTGCACAGACTTTCTAGCCAAAGGTTACAAACAGAATTTCTCCATGTAATTTTGTCACCAAAGCCACAAGGATGAAGAGGCACTAACATTTCTCTAGCCAAACCTGAAAAAAAAAAAAAGTATGTTGCCCGAATAATCCTCCCAATTTCGGCCTTTGATTGAGAGATTTACGGTGACTGAATCAAAGAGGGTATAACATCTAGCTTTGTATATATTGAATCTCTCTGAGTCTTCTTTTCAACGGCGCAAATGACTCGTGATATGGACACTCCGATCTCGAGAACCCTTAAGAAAGAAGCTTAAGTCATCAATGGAAATCCGATAACGCTTTTCTTTTTGCTCCGCGAGCAAGGAACCTATCAAAAGAAAACGTAAGTAGGAAAAAGCTAGAACAGCCTTGAAAGCCCTAATGATCCTAATGATTACCGAAATCCCATAAATAAAGGTAGGTCGGAACTGGTAAAAATTGGAAGGACTTTAAACTTTCGGAATAAGGGCAATTAAATTGGAATTAAAACTTAGGGCTTAACAGCGCCTTCAGCAAAGAAATTGTGAACCGCCCTGACCAAGTCGTTAACAAAAATATTCCAACAGTGTTAATAAAAAAGACTTGAGAATCAAAAAATTGAAAGGATAGGGGAGTCACAGCCCCCAACCAAGGGAGTTATTACGTTCACTATGTCCCCCTTATTCCTAACATGCTATGGTGCCCCGAGGCTGTCTCGCGAAGATGTCTCTACTTTGCTTGATTCTCATGCCAGTGGACTTCATGCTCTGTTTTTGGCCTTATGAGTTTGATTCCATAAGTGAGCATGAAGTTGGAATTGAATAGATAGTGAGAAAAAGCGCCTTTCATGATTCAAGTAGTAATCTTGCGTTTTTCGACCAGATCCCCCTAAAAACCGTACGTGCGGGTCTCCCCACATGCGGATCACGCCATTCAAGGTGGCCCAGCCCAGTATTCATTCACAAATCCTGTAGTGAAATTGAGACTGCTCAACCTCGGAAGCTAATTCGCCTCTTTCTCTTCTCCAGCACTCTCAGACTGATCATCTTGCTGCAACAAAGCAAGCTTAGGAATGAATCTAATGGAAATTTTGGTCTCTATTTGCTTGGAAGATTATTCTTTCCTCCTCGGTGAAAGAGGGCAAAAAAGGTGTGTGGGAGAAAGAATTCTAAAAGGAGAGCAAATTTCGTCCACCAAGTGCTCGAAGACCTCCAGCTAGATTTGAAATGGATCAGGTAGGGAATCCGTTTATGACGTGGGTGGGATTAGCAATATTCTCTATTCCTTTCAACATCAGAAAAGACTTCTTTTCATCACGAGACTGAGATCTTCTTCGAACTTGATGCACAAATAGATAGAATAGCAGCAAGACCTTGACCAAATATACCAACGAGTCCCACAACACATTACGAACTTAGTAGAGGTGTCAAATCACGCCAAACAACATCGAAACTACGAATCGATGATCGAAATTCTTCTTTAAACTTTTAAACTTCCAAACTTCGACGAACGCATCCGAACCACATTAAAACATTCCGGAATGACGCCAAACTTTGCGTGCAAGTCACAAATCACGATACGAACCTATTCCAAGGCTCAGAACTCCAAACAGACAACAATAGAGTCAAAATCCACTTCAAACCAAACTTATAAAATTCTAAAACTTTCAAAAATGCCAACTCTCTACAATAAGCATTGAAATGCTCCTCGATCACCCGATACTCCACCCGAACATACGCCTAAGTCCGAAATCATCATACGAACCTATTGGAACCTTTAAATCTCGATTTCGAGGTCGTATACTCAAAAGTCAAACCTTAGTCAATTCTTCTAACTTAAAGTTTTCGAAATTAGAATTTTCCATCCAAATCAACTCTGAACTTCCCAAAATTCAACTCCGATCACATGTACAAGTCATAAAACATGAAGTGAAGCTACTCAAGTTATCTAACCACCGAACGACGCGCTAAAGCTTAAAACGACCGGTTGGGTTGTTACATTATCTTATCAACCTAAACAGGTGCTCACCCAACCACTTAAATTAAAAGGTTGAGGATGTGTAATTTATATATATTTTATATATAATAGGTGTATAATCGTGTGTTGTCAGTATATCATCCATGTAATTTAGCTATAAAATGTAAACAATAAATGGCTGGATATTTATGTAATAGTCCATAAGATTTCGGTTTCTTGATTTTATCCATGATATGACTTCTATTATAATTATTTTAAAAACTCACTACTAAAATTTAAAAATATCTTATATTTTATTTTAAAAATTATATTATAATTTAAAAAATAATTCCATTTTGAAATAATTTGTTTATATTTTAAAAATAACTATTTCACGTCATACCATTTTTTTAAAATATAATTTTGGTTACACTTGAAAATTATTATAGAAACTATCAATTAGAAACAAATATCCCTCTTGTTGAATTTGAGAAAAAAATCTTTCACATAATCTAATGATTTAAAACTAATATTCTTCAATGAGAAAAATATTATATCCTTGCAATGTTGGTTTGACTGCAGCTAAATGAAGAGGTTTCGACTTATACCCTTCAATTCCTCAAAGGTGTTAAATAGAATGTCACGACCCAAAATCCACTATAGATCGTTATGGCGCCTAATGCCGCTGTCAAGTAAGCCACCGATGATTTTCCAATTTATTTACTCATTTTATTACATTCGAGATCATAATCTCCATTACTTAAATAGTATAAAATGGAATTTACAGGGTAACATGATACTAACTACGTGAAATACAATAATGAACAATCAGTAGGAACCCCCAAAACCCGGTGTCACAAGTGCATGAGCATTTTTTAAGGAGTACTATAATAATACAACATCTATCCCAAATGTAATAAGACATAATAAAATAAATAGTACAATGGAAACTCGGTGGACAGCGATGCGTAGCCTGGAACGCAACTCACATGAAGTCTACCTAACAGGTGCGCCTACGCGCCAAGGTGATCATCAATAAACCTGTCAGATCCTGCACATTTAGTGCAGAAGTGCAGCATGAGTACGTAAATTAACGCGTACCCAATAATCATCTAGCCCAACCCCGGAGAAGTAGTGATGAGGGGCCGACATTGACACTTGCTAAAGATCCAACAAAATAATGTAATAAAACATAAGCATACATGAAGCATATGACAATGATGGATAAATCTGTAAGTTTCCAATTACTTCTTTTAAAGCAAGAATTTATAAATCTTGTATTCTACCTTAACCGCTCAGAAAAATGTCAAGTGTCATTATCAAATAATAACATGAAAATATCGGGCATCAGTGGAGAGATTAGCTCGTGAATATTTGGACTACTAGGGATATAACGCATGATTCTGCGGAGGTCGTTTGGCTCGATCCAGAATAACGTGTACACTATCGAGGGTCGAGCGGCATGAACCATAGATGCATCTATATACTGCCGAGGCGTTCGGCCCACTTCACAAGAAAAGGAAGGAAGTTACCGAATTACAAGACAAGTGCTTACAACACCGTACGTGAGTACAAAATGGATATAATCTTTACCGTTCCTCAAATAACTCGCCCACAACTCAAAGTGTTAAGGCTTGGCCTAGTATACATGTATTTATTTCTAAATCAATTTCATTTATAAATTCGATTAATTAAGCCAGCAACATGAGTTTAAATAATTCAAATATTACAAGATAAGATCCTAAGTTTACCCGGACATAAACATGCTTTAGCTACATACGGACTCTCGTCACCTCGTGCGTACGTAGCACCCACAACAAGTTGCACATAACAATAAATATCAACTAGGGGGTAGTTTCCCCCTCACAAGGTTAGACAGGAGACTTACCTCGCTCCGAAGTTCCATAACCGACTCCAAAGCCTCTCTAACACCTCAAACCAAAGCCCTTCAATCGAAAAGTTGTCAAACAAGGTGCAAGCCAATCAAAATATACTACAATGCTCATAATAATTCAATTCATAAAAATTCCCAACTCCGCTCGAAAAGTTTATAAAATCAACCCTCGAGCCCACGGGCCCGGATTTCGAAATTTTTTGAAGATAAACTTTACCCATAACACCACGAAGTAAAATATATAACCTATTCCTAATTCCATGTCTAATTTCGTGGTTAAATTCTAAAAATACTAAATTCTAGGTTTTCTACCAAAAACCCCATAATTTCTACTAATTTCTATGTTTAAATCCTTATACAAACCATGTATTTAACTTGTAATAGGTGGGAGGCACTTACATTGTGTTGCTTGATGAACATCTCCCCTTGAAGCTCTCCAAATAGTGAAAATGAAAGAAAATGGGCCAAATCCCGTTTTTATAAAAACACCTCTGCCCAGACGACCTTCCGCTTCTGCGATCATCTTGTCCCTTCTGCGGCATCGTCTCTGCGGAAAAGTCCACGCTTCTGCGAAATCGTGCCCAATAGCCTGCTCGCTTCTGTGCTCCAAAAACCGCATCTACGCTACCGCAGTTGCGGGAAATGCTTCGCACCTGCGGCCTTTGCCATGATTACCTCCAGTCGCTTCTGCGACTCACATCCTCGCTTCTGCGAGGTCGCTTCTCTGACGCCTCACGTGCAGGTGCGATTCCGTTTCTGCGGACACTCAACCGCATCTGCGGTCTAGCCTTCCCCCATCAAAATCTGCATCTGCACTTGCCTAGCTGCTTCTACAGAGTCGCATCTACGGCCCTGTTTCCGCAGGTGCGATTTCACCAGCAATTGGCCAAAACCAGCATTGCTCAACTTCAGATTTTGATCCGAAACTCACCCGAGGCCTTTGGGACCTCGTCCAATCACAGCTAGTCCCAATACATGACACAGACCTTCTCGTGGCCTCAAATCACATCAAATAACATCAAAACTACGAATCGACGACCAAAATCCTTCTTAAAATTTTTCAAACTTCTAAACTTCGCGAACGCGTCCGAAACATACCAAAATATTTTGGAATGACGCCAAACTTTGTGTACAAGTCATGAACCACAATACGAACCCATTTCAAGGCTTGAAATCCCAAACGGACATCGATAACACCAAATCCTACTTCAAACCAAACCTAAGAAATTCTACAACCTTCTAAATGCCAACTTTCCACAATAAGCTCCAAAACGCTCCTGGGCGACCCGATGCTCAACCCGGACATATGCCCAAGTACGAAATCATCATATGAACCTATTGGAACCTTCAAATCCCGATTCCAAGGTCATTTACTCAAAAGTTAAATCTTAGTCAATTCTTCCAACTTAAAGCTTCCGAAATTAGAATTTTCTTTTCAAACCAATCCTGAACTTCCAGAAATTCAATTCCGACCATGTGCAGGTCATAATACCTAAATTGAAGCTGCTCAAGGCCTCAAACCGCCAAACGACACACTAGAGTTCAAAAGGACCGGTCGGGTCGTTACATTCTCCCCTACTTATACTTACGTTCGTCCTCGAACGTGCTAAGGATTACTCCAAAGTTGTCCAAAATCATTGTTTAACACCTTGTGCACCTACCTGTGCCACCACAATCCAGTTTGACACATTAGCTCGAGTCAGACTGAAGATCTTCCATTTTATTTAGTCAATAAACCTTGGAACCAAATTCCAACCTCCGAACTTCTCTACAAGACCTGATTCTAACATACGAACACTGTACCAATCACCACGCACTGTACCAAAACATGATCATGCACTTATGCTGAAATCACACCATGCACCACATAAGTTAATTGCCCATAATAACATTCACCGACCATAATAGCCGCAATTTTACGAATCTGATGCCCACAATAGGCGTCATAACACATGTAAGCCCTCTTCCAACTCTCGCAATAATGCCACGACAAAAGAGATGTGTAGAAACTCATAACCACCTGCCAAAATAATAAATCATGGGGATCTCTCCTCCTGACAAGAGCCATTACCTCATTCTGAACTGAATAGCGATATTTGCTCTTTAATATACCTACATAACTCCGATCGCACTGATCCAGGTCCAATAATCTCGTCTCACCCAGTACAAGTTGTTTGGGTAATAAGCCACCTCAAACATCGTCTAGAATCTCATATGACGCCACCAAAGCGCCAACAAGCTACAAACACTAATGTGATACATAAGAAAAAATGAACTCTGGAAAAAGAATTACCCAGCCCGCATAACAAATAAAACGGCCGAAGAGATGCTATGAACTTTTCCTATAGAATGAGAAACAAATACACAAAATAAGCATAGGGGACCATACTCCACATCTCATTCTTGCGGCATGCAACCCGATCCACACATGATACCGTTGTGGCGTGCAACCCGATCCAAATAACGTACCCGTGGCGACGTGCCACCCGATCCACACATAACAATAAATAAGGATGTACCCATCAAGACATAATGCTTATACCTACGGAATACTGAACATCGTCCACAAGCACGCCAAGGGAAAAAATATAACTCTAGGAGACGGATAGCGCAATACGCCACAAACCAAAGCCCAACTAAGGCGCGATAAATGACGTACCTCTCGAGAGCCATCCCGCTCATAGAACACCACAAGCTATACGAGACCTCACCACATGTGAGAATAATCAAGCCGTCTCAATCAGGAATCACTCCCACAATTCACAACCAAAGGAATAGAGCACATTTCAGGCATAAAAACTCACATTAACGATTGTACCATAATCTCCATGCTTGGTTTCAATCTTTTACAATCAAGTGACTAACATGTCACAGTTATACAGATTTTCCCGTGGGATACTCTCCCACGACCTTTTGTACCAGGTAGCAAAGCACATCCATACCACCAATCGTTCTAATTCTATAAAGCATATCAAGAATCCGCAAATCAATACACCAAGCCTCTTACACAGAACGATGTTCTCAGGTGACACTAATGAAAATTCCAGCTTACTATGAACATCTGAATTCTCCCCTGCTCATCCAAGCTCATGACATTCTTGTCAACACCAAATCGCAACCTTGATCCTCAACTTTCAAATTCCCATGCTGCTCACTGTACCTATCATGCCGCTACGCGAGAATACACGAATTCATCATTAACCCTGAATTACTAGTATAATAAATACTTCATTGGCTAGAAACCTTTCACTTAGCATATTTCAGAAGAGCCAATACAACACGTAACTGAATTCCTAAACCGTAGAAAATACAAACCTCAAGTCGTTATCTAAATCGCCATAATTCAATCCAGAACCCATTTACACCACAAGGCCATTTGAATCAAATGCCTCCCAATTCAATCAAGTGTGGTGGCTGTCAAAACCGTACGTACAACCACAAACCACATATGTAACTTCACATATCGAAGGAACTGGTCATTGCCACAATTATACCAATTCAACCATTACTAACTGACCCAGCTTCTTTCAATTTACTCTTGACCTGACTTAGAAGTAATAATAGCTCCATTGGCGTCGTAATGAACTTAATCCGCACTCGTCATGCGTGACCCGAATCGCGAGACCACATCCTCTCAATACCCATGAACTATCTCATACCCTTTTCAAGTGCACCATAGCACCTCTAACTGGTATACCCATTTTGTAAGACCTTCTGCGAATCCGAAATTGTTTCTTCCTTTACTCCAATACTGCACAGCATACGCGACGATGACCTCGCAACATTCCAAGTTCCGTTTGCAATCCAGTGCGAAAACTCAATCCTTAATCACACAACGGACCCGAAATCCTTATGCACTACACTTTAATAAACATGTCGGATAACAGGTGCGTCTACGTGCCAAGGTGATCATCAATAAACCTGTCGGATCCTGCACATTTAGTGCAGAAGTGCAGCATGAGTACGTAAATCAACGCGTACCAGTAAGTATCTAGCCTAACACCGGAGAAGTTGTGGCGAGGGGTTGACATCGACACTTACTAAAGGTTCAATAAAATAATGTAATAAAACATGAGTAGATATGAAGCATACGACAATGATGGGGTAAATCTGTAAGTTACATAATCTTCCAATTACTTCTTTTAAAGCAAGAATTTCTAAATCTTGTATTCTACCTTAACCGCTCAGAAAAATGTCAAGTGTCATTGTCAAATAATACCATGCAAATACCGGGCATCAGTGGAGAGATTAGCTCGTGAAAATTTGGACAACTAGCGATTTAATGCACGATTCTGCCGATGTCGTTTGGCCCGATCCAGAATAATGTGTACACTGTTGAAGGTCGAGCAGCACAAATCATAGATGCGTCTATATACTGTCGAGGCGTTGGGCCCGCTCCACAAGAAAAGGAATGAAGTTACCGAATTACGAGACACGTGCTTACAATATCGTACGTGAGTACAAAATGGATGTAATCTTTACCGTTCCTCAAATAACTCGCCCACAACTCAAAGTGTTAAGGCTTGGCCTAGTATACATGTATTTTTTTGTATATCAATTTCACTTATAACTTTGATTAATTAAGCCAGCAACATGAGTTCAAATAATTCAAACATTACAAGATAAGATCCTAAGTCTACCCGGACATAAACATGCTTTAATAAATCGGATTGAAATTTCGATATGCATAAAACAATAGCTAAAATTTCTTTCTTAATTGTAGGATAATTCTATTGAGAATTATTTCAATGTTTAGAAGTATAATCAATGATACTTTCTTTATTATTACGAGTTGTTTCAAAATTCTACCGTACCTTAAATCTGATGCATCTGTTTCTACTATTTTAAAAGCAGATGGAATGGGGAGACTCAAGAAAGGGAGACTCTTGACTTTCAACTTAAGTTGTTTGACAGCATTGGTTTGGACATCCATCCAAGGAACTGGAGGCTTTTTCAATCTGTAGTGGAGGGGTTTAAGCAGAATGCTTAATCTTGGAATAAAATCGCAAATATATTTGACACAACCACGAAATCTTTGAAGCTATGTCTTGTCCAGAATTTAATCTGGGAATTTGTCAGCAAACTGGAGGGATCGCTGGATAAGAGTAATAGTCCCTTGTTGGATGTTATGACCAAGGAACTTGATGTTTGTCTACAATAAGCTGTGCTTAGTTCTAGACAGAGCTAATCAATTTTCTTTAATAGTATTAAAGAAAATGCCTAGATGTTTGAAATATTGGTCGATGTTTGTTGAGAAAACTAAGACATCGTCTATATAAGTTATAATAAAACTGGAATATAGATTAAGGATATCATTCATTATCTTCTGAAATTCAAAAGGAGCATTCTTTAATCCAAAAGGCATCATGTTCCATTCATACTATCCGAAAGGGACTGTAAAAGCAGTCTTGTACCTGTCTTTTGGGTTGATTTGCACTTGCCAAAATTCAGATTTTAAATCGAATTTAGAGAAAATTATGGCAGCATGGACTCTTTGTAATAAGTCCTTCTTGTTAGGAATAGGTTACATAATCCATCTAAGTGCTGCATTAAGGGGTTTGTAATTAATAACCAAGCGAGGGACTCCGCGCTCGATTTCAGAGTTTTGTTGACATAAAATGCCGCACAACTCCAGGGAGATTTTGAAGGAGAAATAATCTTTTTGTCTAAGAGATCGTTGATCTCTTTTTGACAATGCATTATAAGCTCGTGATTCATTTGAATGGGTCAAGCTTTGGTTGGGATATTTTTCTCATCAAAGTCAGGTTCGTAAGGAAGCCCAACAATGTGCCTTTTTCGTTTCCAAAATGCCATAGGCAGATCGAAATAAAGCTCTTATTGAATTCTAGCTTCTAAACTTTTAATTTTAGAAGAGAATACAAAGTCAGTCAATTGTTTCTGTATTCTTTGAAAGGCTACTTCTTCTTTTACAAACATAATTTGCTTTTCTTTATTTTGTAAAGAATAAATGATTTCATAAGTTGGAGGATTATGAAAAGGAAGTAGAACGTTGCTTCGTAACTAGGTATGATTTTCAAACTTGAATAAAAGGAATATTTAGGATTACTGCATTGCAAAAGTCTTTTGATAAAAGAAATGGAGTTTCTGGAGAGGTTGTGACCTTTATAGAAGGAAGTTTGTAAGTGATTTTAAGTTTTTCACCATTGGGGCCCTTAGGCGTTCTTTGGTTTTAACGAAAAACTTGGTTGGAATGACATCTTCTTGGATACAGTTCTTATCTGCACCAAGTGTCAAATAAAGCTATGCCAGTCCAAACAAAAGACTCGCCGACGATGAGAGTTATCCTAACGTGATACTTCTGAATCCTAATAGAAGAGAGATGTCCTAAGAAAGATTCTGTTTCATCATCATCTTGGTCAGAGGTTGCAACGACCTGTACAGCGTCTTTGAGCTTTTGTGGCAAGTCTATCTAATTCTTGTCTAGCTTTTATCTCCCTAATTTCTTCCTTTAGGTGTGCTATCTCAGACTAAAGGTCTGAAATAGTCACTTTTGCTACCTGAGGATTATCGGAGGGAAATCTCTTAAGAATATCAGTAATATTGTAGGTATTGGCTACCTGAGGATAATTTTAAAAAGTTGAAGGCGAGGATGTTGAAGGCTTATTAAGGACTGTCTTAAGTTTTTCTAAATAATCCCTTTTAACTTCAGGATCTTGAAGATCACCAATAACTTCAAGAAGAAGATCTTGCTCTTTTGTAAGGACATTGATCTGAGAGAGGTCATCCTGGTCAAACCCTTGTGAAGATGTAGAAGATGAATCTAGATCATCTTCGAGTATGTTGTTAAATTGATCATCATTAGACATTTCATTATCTGTAATAATCGAAGATTCACTTAATTCAACAAGCAATTTCTCTATTTTGTTTAGAATGAGTTCGTCAAGTTGTAGGCTCTTGATCTTTTGAGAGACTTTGCAAAACTTGGCGATGTGTCCTGACTTTCCACACTTGAAATATTTGCCAGTGGAAGTAGAAGTCTTTCCCTATTTATTAAAAGATTTAGAAGACTTATTTTTTGTATAGGAAGGTTTCTTTTTCCTATTGAAAGTGTATTTGGACGAATTGAGTTTAGAAGTCTTCTTCTTATGAGGTTTACTATTGCACGAAGGAAGACCAAATTATTCGCAGAAACTTCCTAAAGTCTCTACGTCTTTGTGCCTTATCCTTGGCAAATTGCCTATACATTTTATCTTGCCTGCATATCTTAAGAGCAACTTGTTGAATCTGGCTAACTATCTGGCCATAGGTGATCTAATCGTAGGGAATAATATCACCGGACTATTGACTCTGGAATTCCTCCTTGACTAAATCTCTAAGGGACTTAGGCAAGCCATCTAGGAATTTCTCTTTTCAATAAGGGAGATTCCCATCTGGTCTTTCGTAGATCCTGGTAAGGAAGGAAACCTTATACCACCTAAAGTCTGAAAGAGTTTTGCACTTAAGGTTGTTAAGTATTTCAGAAGATTTTTCTCTAAAAATACTTGGACAACCTACTAATATTTTGATGATTGTGTAAATCAATGTGTTGATGGAATCAGGAATTGTTTCACCATCCTTTAGGATTGGTTGTCCTAATTCATCTAATTTCACGGCTTGAAAAATTTGTTGTTTTTCCTCGTCGCTTAAATGGGTATCCCACCACCCCTTAAGTTGGCCTGTAAAACCAGCGACTAAGACATGAGTAATACTCTGGTCAGAACAATTGCGGGAGGTTTTATAAGCAATGACTACTATGGTCATTTGCTGTAATTTGGCAAGAATATTATATTCGGAACATCCATCGATATTTCACTTATGGATATTATGAGCATTATAATTATTCTGCATGGTATTGGGTCTTTCTTCTACCAGAGGCAGAAGCGCTCTATATATATATATATAGATTCTTATCCATATGGTAAATAATTTGACTGTACATATTGTTTGATTTAATTTAAGTACAGTAGATATAAATTAAAGATTGGAAACTACCTACAAATACCTAATATGATTACATGAATTTTTATCTTAAGATGTTACATAAAAATATTTGAAAACATTTTCGTCATTTGTTGGCAATTTGAAAGTTTTTATGTAATTAACTTTTTAAATAGCCTTTTTCTTAATTTCTTTCATTGCTTTTTTGAGATTTTTATTAACTGTTTTTACTCTAAGACTTTTCATTAGAAACTTGATCATGCAAAGATTGTGAATTTTTATGTTTAACATTAACTTTTATCTCTATTTTAATTTTGTATGTCTTTTAATGAAAGAGATTATTAGAAGATTTTTTTAGTATCGACCGTAAATAAATTGTATCATACTTGAAATTTTATTATATCCTTGTAATATTTCATCTAAAGCAAAAAAGATATATATTGAAATACATGGGGAAAATGAACATAAACCAATACAATAATGAAATGTGCTTCAACAAATGATTGAACTATAGTAGCACGTCGCCCACAAAGTTGAAAGATCAAAATGTCGACCTAATCCCAAAGTTGAAAACGAAATGCCACTCCTACCAAGAGCCTTCACCAATTTAGCATTGATTTTACGGGTAGTACATAGTAGTAGTGGTGACAAAATGTATGGAAAAAAAAAATTCATTCATGTTATTCACCAAAAAATATGTTGGATAATGAATTTTTTAAAAATAGGTCAAATATGAATAACATTTATATTATCCACTTAAAAAATAGATAATTAATGGATAACCAATGGGTTTAACTGTTATATTTGCAAAGACTCAATGAGTTAACCAGTTAACTCATTTTCTATCCCTATTGGTCAAGTATTTTATCTATTTTTGTATTACCAATTTTCGACCTGTCCATATCCGACATGATCCGCCTGTTTTTCGACTTCTACATAGTAATATCCAATATGGTGAGGTCCAAAAGTCATAAAGCTAAGTTTTCACACAGAGAAAGAGTTTATTAGCTCAATATTGGAATCTGCATGGAGCTGAATCAGAAAGACAAATTGAAAAGGGAAGCGAAATTTCACAGCTACTAAGTCACGGAAAAGCATGAATATAGCGCACGAAGAAGCAAATGGCATTGATTTTATTAAACGATATAATAAAAAGAGTAACAAAATACTTTATATAAATTATCTTATTAATGATTTTAAGTGATTTTGGAATAAACATTGATCTTCTGAAGATAAACTTTAACATAAAAGTATCTTCTAATAATAAAATTAAAATTGTACTCTAACATTTAGTAGAGAATTAAAAATATACATATAGGTGCAAGTTAATCACATATTTAATTTTGATTTACATAAATAGAATAGTCGACTGTTATAAGCAGCTGCTAAAGGCGTAAGTCTATTACCATATACAATAATAAAATGAAGAATTTAAATACAAAAGTGAGTAACGTTTAAAAATAACATTAACATCAATACTAAATAGTTGTTGGGACCGGGGATAGGCCGGGCATACTCTCACTAGTTCTACCATATATTTTCATCTGCCTTTTGTGCAATGAGAAATTTCCCTGCGCTTCGGTACATCAACACGTAGCTAAAGTTGGCTGACTACGTTGTCTATGAGATAACAATGCACAGAAAGCGATAACCTACGGAGATTTTTGAACTACTACTGCGGAAAAACTCTGTTGTCTCTTCCCCATGCCTCCCTATTTTCTGCTTTATTTCTCGATTTTAGTCCATCAATTCTCCTTCTGCCAAAATCATTAGCGCTGGTGACGCTTTCTCCATTATTGCCCTTTTACAAGTCGACTCTTCCGTGAATTTTGCACTCCTTTTGACAAGAGAAATTGAGGTTTTGGTTGTGGTTGTTCGCTGCTTTAGCTTTGTTCCATCAAGGTAATCGTACTGTTGTACTGCAAAATTTAATTTTCAGTGTCGATTGGCTAGGTGGTTGCGTGTTACAGAAGAAGCGCGACTGGCCTTGTCCTGTTTCTCTATTGGATTTGGATTAGAAATTAGGGATTTTTATTTGCAGGTGTTATTTTTTTGGGGGGGGGGGGGGG
>MCJB01041675.1:26511-48269 GCA_002018475.1 Nicotiana obtusifolia | reverse complement strand
GGGGGGGGGCCTCATTGGGTTTTTCTTTTTGGGACACTCAGAGTTCTCATGGATTGAAATAGTTACTTCGAATCGGGACTGCCATGAAAGTTCTTTCGCTATCTTGTTTAGACTGGCTTCATAGGTGAAGTTTGTCTTTAGTTTGTATTTTGCAAGATATTTAACACATCATATGGTGGATCCTGCTTTTCCTTTCCATGATTAGGTAACTGTCCCTGCATTAAAGTGTGTTCCTTTTTCCCTTAGCTCAAAATTAGGCCAGCAAATACATGTATCATAAATTAGTTCTTCAAATTTGCTTTAACATTTTGCTGCTTACTGATTCAAGTT
Organism: Nicotiana obtusifolia; assembly: GCA_002018475.1. Taxonomy (NCBI): domain Eukaryota; kingdom Viridiplantae; phylum Streptophyta; class Magnoliopsida; order Solanales; family Solanaceae; genus Nicotiana; species Nicotiana obtusifolia. Next base: position 47,939 of record MCJB01041675.1, on the reverse strand, counting down.
TCTCAGGAATGGCCTGATCTACCTGTTGGTGTGAAGTTTAACCATCTGATGTGGAGCTCTTGGAGTATTTGGAAGAAAAGTGCGAGGTGGCAACTTCCGAGCAACACAAATTTATTGATGAGTTCATCCCGACTTTGGCTGGAGAATCACAAGGAGCTGATGCAAATGATGTTGATAATTCTCTGTTGTGTGATGAACTTCTTGCTTCTTATCTTTTGATAGTTTTGGACATAATCTTGGCTCTTCTACTGACTACACTCATTACACTTGTCATTTATCACAAGGAAATGGTAACACAACCTGTGGAATTTCGGAGCTGGATAATTTGGAATTAGATACTCCTCCAGATTTCCAACTTGCAGTAAGTTTCATCTTTGCAGGTGCTAATGATCATTGTTTTACACGTATAATAATAACATCTATAGGTGACAATGATGTTATGTTCTATGCAGGAATAGCCGCTTGGTTCTCAAGAGAGTATCTTTACCTGGTTGAACCGGCAACACGGGGAATTCTGCTCTGTCTTTCAAAATGATATTTGGTTTTAGATTGTGTAGCACTTTGGTTTGTTTTCATTTAATGAAAGAAAAAGTTTGATTAGTATATACACCAAAAAGAATTACGCTGCAAACAAAAGATGCCTAAGTTCTTAAATGCATAGAAAGCCTGTTATATGCATGAATAGGTAATGCAATGATTTGTTTTACATGACTGTAATATAAGAGTAAGTATGCTATTCAAAAGGGCATGTTATCACAGGAAACACCTATAAGAATCTTATAGTATGAGGCACCTAAATATATTGTTATCTTTTTTGTTGAAACTTCTTATGAAAGAATTCAAAGTGATTTAACTTTTACATGTGTTAAAGTTTTGAAGATTATATTATGTTTCATACTAGTATCCTTTTTGTGCTTCTACTTTGTGTTCCACATTTTCCCGAACAAGTAAATAATATTTTTGTACCTTTGATCTCTCAAATTGGCTTTGGAACCTTATAATTATTTTTGCAGGTTGACGCTGTCATAATAGGAAAACTGCGACTCTTTTCATCCTCAAAAGTTTTCATCATATGTACTTAGCTCGTAGAAGTGTATTTATTTTTATAGGCAGAATGCATCATGGATCACAAGTTAGGGAGATTTCATGGCACATTGACGACACACTGTTAGGAGAATGGTGAAGCTACAGTTCCTGTTTGGATTGACAAAATTAAGAAAAATACTGGCTAGATCCATATCCAATATTACCTAAGTGGACTTGAAGATAACGGTAGCTTGGAACAGGCCATTTATTGGAAATCATGTGACATATTTTTGAAGAGGAGAGGAAGGGTTAAGACTTGGCTAAAGAAGCTCTTGTTCTTTCCGGATATTTAAATGTCAAATTGTACAGCAGGAGCAGGTTAGTTCTGACTATGATATTGATTGGATTGAGAGCGAAAGAAGAGCCTTATAGTCAGGCATCTGGATAGACTTCTCTTACTTTCAAAAAATCATAGCAATTGCAGATACACCTTAAAATTGGATCTAATTAGTAGATTTATATAAACTGTTGATCTAAAACTTCATGTTTGCTGCTGAACACTAGCTCATTCTTATCTATTTTGCAGAGCTCAAGAGAGCCTGCCATCCATTTACAAAGATACAAATGCTGGAATGTCATCAACTCTTCAATCAGAAGTACCAAAGCTAGAGAACAAATTTTGGCACTGTCTTGGTGCCCGAACAGAAAGGAACAAAGAGAATCAGACAATTCCTTCAAAACTGGACATCTATTAAAATCGATTTGAGTCCAGAAAGTTTTTATGAATGAGGTAATCTACTTCAAAAAGATTCCATTCTTGAGTGGCTTCTGTATTATGAAATGCTATCTTTCCACTGGTAATGGTGAATTTAATCCTTTCGTTCATTCTTTTTTGTGGACAGGATTTAATTGATAAAACAAATGATGCTGTATCCTCCTTTTTCTTCTATTTGTTGTTGTATTGGTTAAGGCCGCAGACTTGTGCCATTTTTGCCTCAATTAATCCAACGCTTCAAGGTTGCAGACGCAAGTTAGAAGAAAATTATTAGAGCATGAACAAAATCATCTAGACTGCAAATTGTTCGCATGGGCAAAGATTATCTAGTATATGACAACGAGCCTATTGTACAACTCTCAAGAGTACTTGAAAGTTCACTCGCGGAAAAAATAGTTACCTTCTTCCCGGGATACTTTTAACCTTGTCTTCATGTTTCGATAAGTCTACACCCCGACAAGCCTTAAACTAAATATTATGGGCTAGCATGATCGGGTCAATTATTTAAGTCTAATTGAATTGATGTAAATAAAGGTCTAATATTCTATTGGGCTAGTCCATAGTTGGTCTTCTATCATATGGGTCAGCCATGAGCCTCTAGTCCAATGAGCTACTAGGTTTCTTGGAGTCTACTCCACCCCACATTTACATAAAGGGGTCAAAGGAGAAGGCTAGAGAAGAAGCAATAAGCAGAAGGAAAGGTTAAAGAAGCTCTGAACAATAGCATCAAAGTCTCCCTCCACATCTGCAATCTTTGTCTATGACCAAATCTCAAAAACGAACTCAAATCATAGGCGGGTGGCTTCAAATATTCCATTTGTGATAACCAACACTAAATCCTGGTTCGTGACGATCTTCAAATTGTTCATGACGCATCACAAATTTGAAATCCGTTAAGTTCAATATCAAGCTCTCAAGCTCTTGAACCATCGTTCGTGAGGAGAAGAATTAGAGGATTATATCTTTTTAGATTTGAGATATTTTAGAGATTGTAACCCCATCACTTGAAATCGAATATAATATTTGTTGCTAAATTTCTTTTCTGGATTATATTTTGCAGGAACGAAATATAGTTGTTACAATAATAATTAATTTTTGTATTTTATTTAAGTAAAATATGAAAATAAAAAATAAAAAATACTTTTAATTCTTTTAAGATGATTTAAATATATTAAAAAGCATTCAACAAATATAAAAGCCTTCATCGTCAAAGTTACTATATATTAGAAAGCTATCATAAAAGAAATACTTATATATTAATATTCTAAGAATTAGGTTTAAAATAAGTAAGGTTATTTTAGTATATACTATATTTTGTTAAGGGTATTTTTGATAAAAGAAAAGTCAAAGTTACTTTCTTTTGGGAAGAAATTACTTTTTTCTACTTATCAAAAACTGCTTCTGCTTCTTCTCAAAAGCATTTTCCTAAAAAAACACTCGATCAAATATCTTAAATTGAAAAAAAATACTTTTGAAAAAGAAAGCACTTTTGATCTTTGACAAAAGCTTGGCCAAAAAGACTATGTGTGACCAAATACGACCGTCTGTGGTGATATAATAAGATGATGTCTAAATGAAATTAGCATCCATGTAATCATATAGATATTTATAGGGAAAAAAGAAAAGGACCAAATTGTGGAATAACAAATGAGGTGAAATCAAATAATAAAAGCGTGGTTTTGATGCAAATGTGGGATCGAATAATAAAGAGAGTATAAGACTGGTCAAATTTTATGATAGCTCGAGACGAATATGGCTGGGCAGGTTCCTAATCAACTCCATTCGAAGTAGCTAATTCCCAGAATCCTGGAGTCCTTGGTCCAAATTCTTTTTCAAAATTATTAATTATAAAAGATTTCAAAATAAAAATATAATACTAATAGCTTCTTTAACAACATTAACAACTGTATTATGAGGATTCATCGAGAATTAAAATTTAGTACGCGTGCTGCCACAACTCCACGGCTCTTTGGATTTAAGACCGACAAGGTGAGCAAAACTCCCAAAAACGGAATTCAATACTTACTTCAAACAATTTAAAATTAAAAGTAATGTCACATCAATAAAGATTCGCAGGCATATGGTTTAGCTCAAAAAGGAAAATGGGATGAAAAAACAAATATCTCCTCCATAGAAACGGCATTATGTGCACAGGCAAATGGGATCGGACTCATTTTGATTATTGATAATGTCCTCATCTAACACTGTGGATTTGGATAACAATACTGGAATATTGCTGTAGACGCGAATTCCACATATTTTTGTTTTGTACATAATAATGAATGACGGTAAGAAATATAAGAAAAAAAGATTAAACAATTCGAACGGAATATTGGGATATTGCTGTTATGGTAATGTACACCCTTAACTGCACTCCAAACACTTTAACTCTCATGAATATTACAGCTAACTATTCCCTCCGCTCACTTTTAGTTGTCAAGTATTCTAAAAATAAATTTTCATATTTACTTGTCATTTTTCGTATATCAAGAAAAAAATAATTTTTTTATTTATTTTGCCCTTAGTATTAATTACTCATTTCAAATTATTTTTCAAATCCATTAAGACTATACACCAATTAATATGGTATCATGGTAAATTATGCACTTTATTTATTACTTTTTAAGGGGTATTCAAAGTCAATTGTGAACAAGTAAAAGTGAACAGAGGGAATACTTATATTTTTTCTCTCAATAAAATTAACTACTCTCTCCGTTCAAATTTACGTGGCAACTTTCGTTTTTCGAGAATTAACTTGACCAGCCTATTTAGACATAATATGCTAAAGTTCATGTTTTTTAATATATCTACTACTCCCTCCGGTCAACTTTAATTGATTTTTTGTTGTTTTCACACATATTAAAAAAATTACCTTTTAGCATTAATTAATAATAAAATTGACCATATTAACCTTAATTTGTTCATTGAAAATATAATAGATACTTCAAAACTCTTTACTCCAAGGAAAACTTTGAAAAGAAATTAGTTCCTTCTTGATATTTGAAAAAATCAAATATAATGAACCACGAAAGAAAGGCAAAATAATCAATTTAAATGGATCGGATGGAGTACATAATTTAGGAGCATTGGTCACGAAATTAAGATGAGTTGATCTTTTAATTAATAAATTTTCCATTGATTCTTTCTATGAGTTTAGAGTGACGTTTTTTTCGAAGATTTTTAGTTTTTTATGTTTGTCATTTTACAAACTAATATGTAACGTGATGTATAAAAGTTAGCGAATAAATATTAAAGAAATGTTATTTATTTAGGTTCTTATTTAACGTGTATGTCAATTATATAAAAATATAAGCCAATGAACATAACATACATCACGCATTTATTGATTGGTGCACCATCCATAGTAAAAAAACCAGCACTGACTTACAATTACATGTAAAAATTGAATCAGATTCCATCACGTCGTGCTTCTTGAATCTACATATCTAAAGAAGTCTAAACATACACAGACGACGCCCAAAAAACCATCTTTAGTCATATTCCATTTTTGAGATATTGTTTCCCCAAGACCCACACAATTTAAAGCTTTATATATCCTGGGCCATGCCTCTTTTTCTAGAGTTTCCAATACTTGTTTGTTTCAAAGCTTGAACTTGACACTTGATAGATAGTACCATTTCAGCATCAAGTAGCCCCACAATGGGATCAAGATTACTGAATTAAGCTGAGGGGTTTTGACACGTTAAGAGAAGCCTCCTCTTTCATTAGCGCTTAAGCTTCCCACGTTTGTGTTGGAACTAGTGGCGGCAAAATAGTTAAAAAGAAAAAGCAGTTATTCAACGATATTATTCACTAAAAAATGGATTGAATAATAAATTTTTTAAAAACGGGTCTAATATGGATAAGAACCATATTATTCACTTCGAAAATAGATAACTAATGGAGTTAACTTTTTACATTGATAAAGCCTCAAATTGGAGGTTTCTCAAGTTTAGAAGATTAGTGATTCTTTCAAAAGTGATCATATATATTCAAGAAGTCATGAATAATATAAATGTCCGACCCGATTCGTCCGTTTGCCACCCCGGAATTAGAAACCCTGAGGAAGGATTGACTGGCTCTCGCTTTACTTAACCCGTAAATGACGCAGATATTCTTGGAGGAGTATTTATCAATGGTCACACACTGTTTCATTTACACGGTGATCTTGCTTCACTTGTTGATCACTACTACTTTTTGGGAGAAAAAGAAAAAGATAGATAAAAAAAATAGATATTGGGCCAAACTTAAGAGGGAGGAGGGACTTTTTTCACTTTTAGCCCGTAGCATAAATTATTTATATTTGATAGTCGAAAAGTGTATAAATTTATATAATTTTTATATATAACATACAAAATATGTGTGTATATAACAACTTTACAATGTCATTTTCTCATTGTCCAGCTCCACCATATAAAGAGTCACGTCATCCACATCACCAACGATGTGGACTCAACAAAAGTTTAGGCTGGATTAGGAAAGGCATGTGTGTTTGAGGGTCGCTTTTGGAATTTTCCCTTCTCCTTGTTTCTTGCAACTTGCATTCAATTAAAATGCCAAGAGTGTGAATCTTCTTACCATATAAATCAAAAAGGAGAGGAAGAAATTTAAGAAATATCTGCTTATTCGTTACGATGGGAATTTTGATAATTGTTCCACAAGTCTGTCTAGATTTATCCATCTGAAAACCAGCTAGGAATTTTAACTGGGCACAAAAGTTCAATAGAAAAACGAAAACCTTGTTAATTTGTGATCTAAATAATGTCACAAAATTTGTGTGTTTATAAGACTTTTCAAATTTGTTGTTACATTTTTATAATATAATATTTGTATAGCTATAAAGACTTCTGAAACTTATGATCTTAAATATGACATAATATTTGAGCGATTATAAAAACTTGTTACTAAAAGTAAAATGAGAAATTTAAATTTAATTATTTTTAGAATTAGAATATTGTCATTCTTCTTTTGATAGACTAACAAGAAAATATTGCCAGATTGGTTGGAACAAGGGATTAGAACCATATCAAGACAGATATGGATACTATTTGTTTTTATTGGAATATAATTCCTAAAAATAATGATATTATGTGGTCTAAATTTTCATTTTTAGAATAGTACCCATTAATCAATTCTTTAGCCGAGATAATCTAAAGAAGAAGAAGAAGAAGAAGAAGAAGGAAAGATCTACTTTCGAATTTTGAAGGGGGTTTACCAAACCGAACCCTACAAAAGGAAAAAAAGGAGCGTGGGGTTTGTGGATAAAACAACGTTTGATTTAGGGAAAAAGAATTGACAAATCGCTAACATTTGCAGAATTCTTCCCAAATAATCTAACAAAGTTGTTTAGGATCTTGGAGTAGAAAAATAAGGTGAAATCTTCAGAAGAAAGAACCATTAAACTCGTATAATGCAGCAGTAAATTAAAGCTTATTATAGAGTAATTTTCATGGGTGATCATTCAACTTTGTGTTTATTCCGCAAAAGTTATTTTTTTTATTTTTTTTACGTAAAAATCATTCAACTTTGTGTTCATTATTCAAACACTTTTATTTCTTTTGTTACACAAAAATTACTTTACTTTGCTCTATTTATCACAAAAATCACATTGGCCAGATATTATAATACTTTTACTTGAAAAGTCTATTATGCCTTGACATTATAAATTCTCTCATTTATGTAACACCTTCTATATTATATACTATATAATATAATTTTTACCTAGGTATTTTACTTATAATTAAAATAATTTTGTATTATTTTATTTATTATTTTTATAATATATCCATACATTTAAGTTTTTCATGGCACTCAATTTGCTTAATCATATTCAGACATGAACATATTGTAAATATAAAAACAATAAAAATATTTATTTTTAATATTTATTTGAAATAATAAAGATTTGCTTAACAAATGATAGTTTTTTATAGTTAATAAAATTTTAAAAAAAGTTTCAAAGATATTTGAGTTTAATATTAAGTTTTTAAAAGCTTTATCTGTTAATATTAATTATTTGATTTGATGTGTCATTGATTAAATGTAAGTATTCTATTTATTAGATTAATAGGTATGACTTGGCTGATAAATCAATGAGGTTTGATTTTATAATTTTCATTAAAAATATTTCATTAAGCATGGTTTAGAACATGGACTTGAGATTTGTTCATGGTAATGTTACCGAAAAATTTAATAATGCTACTTATATATCTTAAAAATTAATGTTAAGAAAAATTAATTGTACGCATATATTATAAAAATACTAAATAAAATAATATTAAGTCATATTAATTATAAGTAAAATACTTGGGTAAAAGTATATTATATAGCATATAAGGTAGAAGGTGTTGCATAAATGGTAGGATTTATAATATCAAGGGCATGATAGATTTTTTAGGTGAAAGGTTTATAAAATCTTATCAAAATAATTATTGTGATAACTAGAGCATAGTAAAATGATTTTTTTATAAATAAAAAAAATAACTTTTGGATAACGAACATGAAGCAATGATCACCCATGAAATTTTATACCACAATTAGAAGATACTTACAACCAAGAATTATTAGGAATGATGTTAACCACCAGGATCTAGAATGATTAGGTTATGATGGTTTAATTTTATGTCAGTTCACACTTTCTTTCAAAGGTCAGCTGTAATCTCATACAGTATCAATTTTACTAGTTTAATTTGACGGTAGAAAGTCCCCTCAGAAAGACAATTAGTTGACTTTCGAGAAAATAGTGAAAATTAAGATGTTCTTTTGTTATTTCTACAAGAGTTTTACCTCCTGTTAATGTTTTCAATCATTTTGTAACGTTGACGGAGCAATTTCAATATGTAATTACCATATGTTTTTTGTTTGGTTTCCTGTTCGATATGTACATTGACGCCTCAGACTAATTTGAATTCACGAAGACAAACACTTCACATATTCAAAAGAACTTGATCTGTAGGGTTATCTCCCCCCCTTCTTTTTTTTTGGTCAAAAGGAAACCAATATTATTACGAGAAAAGTCTGCTGCACCCTTTTACCCAGGACATTTAATTCCCACACATATTTGTTTCTATAAATGCGTCCCCCGCCGCTGCTAGTCCTAAATAGGGCAGTCCACCACAAATAATTATATTTCCCCAACCCAAAAGATAGCCCTACAACAACCCTTTCTGCATTAAACACCAACCACAATCACTCACCCACCCACCCACCATCCTCATAAAAAATCTCGCCCTTCATTTTCTTTTTCGGGATAATAGAACAAAAACATCAACTACTCTCTTTGCTGATTTTCTTTCCACAACTCTTTCCTGTGCATAGAATCAAAAGCGATCCATGATTTAACTTCTATGCGCTAAATTTTATTTTATTATAATAAGTTTAGACTTACTATTTGTTATAATTTGAGTAGAATTTTACCTATCAATTTATGAAGTATTAAGGTCAAATGAACCGAAACTGTGATGCTACTTCTGCCTTTGTATGGAAGAAGGGCAAGAGTCGGTGTGAGATTGTTGACAGAAGATAGAGAGCACAGATGATGATCATGCTGCTAAATCTGGGATTGGAGAGGGCACTGAATCAATTAAACTGCCAAAAAAAAGCATCTCAATTCATTTGTGCTCTCTGTGCTTCCGTCATCAACTTGACCGCTCTTTCTCTCTTTCTCTCTTTCTCTCTTTCTCCCTTTTCTTCTAAATTATCTACGTATCTCATAATTTAGGTTTTCTTATTGGGGATATTTCTTGCAAAAACAAACTTCTATAAAAGGAAAGAAATTGGAAAGTGGGGTCATGATTCACATAACCGAGTGCTACTGTTTGCAGTCCTCTTTTGTTGTGCAGCTTTTGTCAGATTACAGAAGATCTGAGATTAATATTTTATGTATTCACAAGATTAGCGCAAAGCATAGAATAATGTCCAGATTGTCGGTTTCACTTGATTTGTAAGATATATACTCCTGAATTTCTATGCTTTAACAGGTTATCAACTCTAAAATTTACTCAACCAATGTTATAAATCGATATGCTTATCTCAATTTTGTGCCGTTGCAGCTTCTCCTTAAACAGATCACTGGATCTCTCTAGTCCTTAATTTACCATACCTGAAGAGAAACATCTTTTCAAGGGGATGCTATGACGCTACAATTACATGTAATTCCCTCTCTCTTCTCTCCGCTATCTCTTTCTGTGTATTTGTATATTAGCGCAGGTAATTTCTGTTTGGTAATTCGACGGGTACATATTAGTCAATAATCTATAGAAAGAATGGGTTTGAGCTAGTTTGACAACTGCATTCGGTTTTAAGAAAGAGGATTAATTAAGTTTGAAATCATCTTAACTACCTTTGGACCCTCGTTAATTAGTTGAGCTACTCATTGTACTTCTACTTCTTCAAATCTTTCGCGTGTCTAAAATTATTTTACCTTTTGTGTATTATCACTATTATTACATATTATTTTACTTCGTATAGTATTATTGGCCAGAGATGAGTTATATGAAGTAACACGGTTAGTCAAAATTCTAGATGTTTGAATTGAAGTCATTCTTGGTAGAAATTGCCATATAGGACGTGGATTAGGTCAATGTTGCAAGGTTAAAAGATCAAGTTGATTTTCAAAGGATATTTTAATTATGCATTGACATTAGAGATTAGAGTTAGGGCTTCAAACATAAAAGTTTAATCAAACAAAAATTAGTCTTTTATATGTTTTCCACAAAGTAATGAATACAAGAATTCGCTAATTGAGGCAACTTCACTTGTGGAATTTCACAAGTGGAATCCGAAGAGTGTAATGCGTATGCAGACCTTGCCTCTACCTTATGAAGATAGAGAGGTTGTTTACGATAAACCCTCCACTCAAGAACAATGAAAAGAAAGCAATAAACAAATTCTCTTTGAAAAAGTGAGACAAAAAATATAACTAAGGACAAACGGCACAGAGATAGTATATACTGATCAGACAAGAGGCTTAATTGGGATATAATCAGCAGATACAAGCAAAAGGAACGCTGCACAGAGAAATTTTATGCTAATCAAAGCACAGAAAACTACTTGCTTTGAGAATGCTGCTAACTTCCTTTTCCTCACCATTCAGATAAATACGATTAGGTACATTACGGTGAAGAAATGGTGTCGAAGAGTATCACCAAGAGGGTTGTGGTGAGATATTGGATAAGATTCATCCACTCTTAATCATAAGTCTGGGGTTTAAGTTGTGAGTATGAAATTGTTTTTGGTAGGGATGTCTTGCTTTTTTAATATGCCTTATACAACACGAATTCGTACCGCCAAAATCTCAAAACAGATATCGAATACCGGGTGAGAGGCAAAAAATGAGTGCCAAGAGTAGAAACACTCCAACATGTTCAAGTTTAAACCAACAGAAGTGATGCGCAAAAAAGCTGCAATATAGAGTTCTCTTCAGCAACATTGATGGGATAATTATAGGGGCGGAACCACAAGCCTGGTCTGTGTACAGGTTCAGTAAAATTCAGTAGTTTTGACCTAAACTCTCTATTTGTGTTAAAAAAAATTTTATATGCATAAATTATTTATTTAAAATCCAGTAAACTACAATTCCTAAAATACAGAATTCATAAATTCAAAATCCTAACTACTGCTTATTAGAACTTCCGCGAGAGCTTTCTTGCAAGTGGCAATGTTATAGAAAATAAGATCACTTCCTCGTCTTTTTTTTCTTCTTTTTCCTCTTTGTTTTCGTTTGAAAATGTTCAAGGGCCTAACCTTATTTGTCTTGGGATGTCTAAACTGATTCTCTAACACTTTTTTAGTATTTTTTTTAGCTTCCCACTCGGTGCTTGGACCCGCTTTATGACTATCACTTTGGAGTCAGACTAGTCTAGATTTGCATCGACTCTAATTTCGGGCGATAAAGTGCTCTTTATCAAAAGATAATTTCATATTTCAAAACTCGTAATAAACCGCAAACCTCTAGTTAAGGATCGGAAAAGTAGTTATTATACCACCACAAACTTTAGTGGCCTTTCTTAGAGTTTCATCTAGTGCCAGTTTCTGTTCTAGTTATTATATATTCAAATAAACAAAGAATATAATCAACTTTATTCCCACTTTTCCATCCACTCTCATTCAAATAAAAGAAGTTTCAACTTTTTAGCTTGATATTTATGTCCAAACTAAACGAGACACCTAATTACAATAATATGGATGGATTACAGCTTGTATATCAAATCGGCAAGAACATATATCTGAGGCAAATATAATGTTCTTTGTGCCATTGGCAACTAATCAAACTAGTTCTATTCTTACGTACATCCATATTTTAGGAATTTGTCGCCTCTCAGCAGATGATAGATGGTTGTTTTCTTTTTTTTCAAAACGAAGAATATTTGAGTTCTATCATTTCACATCAACTGAGAGCTTTTAGGACTAAATTTAACTTTTAAATATTATTGACTGCAGATATTCATACAGTTACCATACAAGTATTTAAGAAAATCATATATGAAAGCCAAACAAAAAACAACCATTTTTTTTGTAACTTAAAGGAGTTCCGCATAATTCGAAACCTGTAAGATATTAAATGCTAGAAAGATATGTTCTTGCAGCATATATCTAAGGTTGATCTAGAATATAGGATATTCTCTGTTGCTAACTGGTTCTGTTTTCATCTTATCTCTAACCGGAATGATTCTGATGGATGTTTGACTTGGGAAATGTTAAGCTAATTAAGATTTCCAGTTAATATTACCGAACATTCCCAAGATATATTTGCAGTATTTATTCACCAAAGTTGCTACTTATTTTCCATGACAGATTATAGCATCATTGGGAATTCTTTTAGAATCAAAAGCAATATTTTTAGATTAGGCTTTAACGAGAAATTTATAGATGGTACCTTACGTCGAAGAAGGAATATTGGAGGAATCTGCATCAAGAATGCCTGGATTAAACACTTCAACTTCTGTTCTCATAGAACCAAAGAAGAGTTTGTAGTAAGTACTATTAGTACTTAATTAGTAACTAAACTAAAAAGTTTTTGGCATACCCCGGTATCTATCTTTTGTCTCTCCTAATTAACCAGAGCCGAAATGAAAATAAAAATAATACCTTTGGTAAATTTATGTGTGTTTACTAGACACAAAATTTAAGAAATAAATAAAGATTTTTGATATAAATAAGAATAAAATCAAAACTGTTTCTAAATATAACAAAGCATTTATATAAATAAAACAGACTAAAAGGAGAAGGTGTCAAAGCCAATAACATGTCCCTTGCTACAGTAACACATATATGGAGGAACACGTCAAAGGTCCAAGTTTTTCAAATTAAGTAGCATAGGGTTAATTATGAGAAAAAATAAGGCTCGTACTTAAAGTTGACTGATTTGACCGGCCACAACCCTTCTATAGTGATGAAGTCTCGTTACAGGCCTATGTGCTATCAAACTACCTTCTTCAATACCGGGATATTGATATTTTGACTGTGATCCTCTATTAACGCCTCTATTGACTTTGAGTATCTAGTGGTAGCTAACTCAAGCATCAGAAGCCCATGATATATTCTAATCCTATAAAGAAAGAAAAAGGAAAAGCTTGTACCATTATAAGCAAATTAATTAAACTAAAAGGCAGAAGAAGAAGAAGAATCGGCATAATCATCTCTAACGAATATATATAATGGGAGGAACAAATTTTTTTTTCTGACCTGAAAAAGTAAGAGTGCTGAATCTTTTCTCCCAAAATAGATGAAGTGAATCTCGAAACAGGCTGATTGCTGGACCATATATTAGCAAGGATAAACAAGCTTCGGATGCTTGTTAATATTCAGTCCGCATTTATCTTCTTCTTTCTTTTGCTGATTCCTGATCCGGCCGGTTAATACTTTTGTAACTTGCAATAGTTAAATATATTCCTCAAGATATATAAATTTCAATAGCGGGAGGCGTGAAGAATTAGGAATAAACAAAGCCAGGTGAAAGATTGATTTGAATGACGGAATGTTTTTGTACTGCAAATTTGTGTGGATATAGAATTAGTCCTGCATTGAATGAGTAATGACTAGTAAGTACTCTATTCAAGCGTATGGTTGAGAGAGTTTATAGGGATATGCGTCAACCCGGAAGGAACGAGGCAGACATTCAAAATCGTCAGGTGGTTACTGACTTTTACTGCTCACTCCGCTCCTTGATAAATGATTATTTTATTTTTTTATTTTTATTAAAAACAAGTGTTACTTTAAATAATTAAGAAGGAATTAATTTTATTTTTTAAAATTTACACTTATTTATATATTCTAATGTGTCAAGTTAATAATTAATTAAAATTAATTTAATAAATATATATTTTTTCTAAGAGTTCGTATTTTCTTAATAGCTGTGCCAAAGTAAAATGATCACTTATTGCGGAGGGAACAGAGTATATCTCACTTTTGTACTATTGACTTTGCACACCTACGTAAACATATAGATCTCAAAGAAATCAATCTATTCCTATCAATTTCACCCCCAAAAGCACCGCCACTGCCGGCCAGCCTTCACTGTCGCGACCACCCTACTGCTGCTACCTCACTACCGTTGAGCCACTATTCTGGCATGAATGCGACCTTGTAATCTCTCTTTCTCTTTGACACATGCTGGACACAACTCTGGTTCGCCGGAGTTTGTGTTTTTCAGCATTTGTCGTCGAGAAAAAGAGGCGTGGAGGTCGATTCGCTGTCTATTTGTGTCATACAACTGGTTAGAACCTCGAGCACTTAGGTAAAACACTAATCTTTTCCTTTGTGCTTTTAATTTACTGTTTCAATGATATTTGATTGTAGTTTCTGTTTCGTTTAGCAATTAGGATTAAGTTTTAGTTTGTGTTATATGTTTATGCTTTTTCCTAATTATGTAATTCGTGCTTTTGATTTTGTTAAATTAGGATAGTCGTTCTAGTTTAGTTCACATTGGCTCGTATTGATTCTCGTTGTTTAAAGTTTTAGTTAATATCGATTAATTGTTGGTTGTTTGGTCTTAATTATCTGTTTAATTTAATTACTATGATTTTTGTTAGTTTGATGTTTTGATCAGTTCATAACCAATTCCTGTTAGGTTGTAACCATTGTTGCAATTGAGTTTATGTTTTTAACTCGGTCGTTTGGTTCCAAATTGCTTTTTGATTGCTGTAGTGTTGTTAATCTAGTTACTACTTAGCAAATGATGTTTGTCTATTAGGTTGATAACTTGAGTCTAGTTATATGGTTGCTTTTGTTTTTGGTTTAAAAACTTATGGTGGTACTGTTGTTGGTTAAAAGCTGAAAAGTAAATAAGTAATCATGTATTAGGGTACATTAGAAGCTTATATTTTAGGACTAGAGTGGCTGAAAGTACATTTTCCTCCATGCTTTTGCCATTTTAGCCGGTCTGGACTGTCCTTGCCCTTTTGGACAGCCCTTGGACAGACTTTTAGCACACAAAAGTAAGTCTTTTGGGCAGGTAGCAAAAGTTAGTCCTTTGGACAGAATTTTGGTTTCTTTTGATAAACCAAAATCTGTCCAAAAAGTGCTTTTATTTCGTTCTTAAGAGCTCATTCTCACAGACTCTAGGACGGAGAATACATAATCTTTGCACTCTAAAAAAAGACATATGAAAGAGAGTAAAAAAGCATCAGCTAAACAACAAAGTTAGCTGAAAAACTGAAAGTTTGTGAGTGATTCTTCTGAAAGCTAATACCTTGTAAAAAATAACTTAAGCTCTTAAGGTTAGCTGAATTCCTTCTTCCTTTTATGAGTCACTGAACTTCTAGTTTGAGTTTCTAAGTCACTTCGGGTTTAAAAGGTTGTTGTTTGGTTATTGATTTGCTGCTGGTTATTGCTATTTCTCTGCTGCTATTTCTGATGTTGTTTCACTGCTGTATTGTATTTTAGCCCTTTAGGTAACCTACTATTCTCTGTATGAATGTAGTTTTAGCACTACGAATGATAGACATTAAATGCTTCAAGTTAGATACATGTTTCTTCAATTTGTTATATTATGGCTTGATATGTTTTAATGACTATTTGACATCATAGCCTGAATCAGATGTGTTTTTGTTGCTAGACATGAATGTTAATTTGTTACTATGGCTGGAAGTCGGTGCTAAAACAGTGAAGAGTAATAGTAACATATCGTTTCCAAGTTATTAAAGCATGACCTCAAGACTAGAGTAATCTTTGATTTTCTTTCGTCTCTTTAGTTGAATTCCTAAGATTTGTTCTCGTTGGTGCTATTTGTTCTACACAGCAGCATGCACCTTCGAAAGGTGACCTCTTTGATTCAAAATTTATCGCAAGCTAATGTAGTAGTAATTCTATAAGAAAACCTCTACTCTAGATAATGTTCTGGAACAAGTGGCACAAAATTTGTTAACATTCTGCCTGTTAAGAGTTCTTCCTTATTGTTAATTTCCTTGAATATAATCTCTTTGGAAAAAAAAAAAAGAATTTATGTTTTAGCTTGAAAGGTTTGTGTATCACTGATTGATATATTCAGTTAAAAGGAAAACTTACTTGAAACATTTGCTACATTAAGCCGAGCCAAATCAGATTTTTTTTAGTTTCTTTAAACATTTTTTTTTGAAATAAAGATATTTCTAATCAAATTAAAAGTGTCAAATAAAAGGAACTTCTTTTTACTGCATTTTTTATACAAAGAATCATATTAGCTAAATTTAAATTTGTTTAAGAAAAATTCATATTGTTTCTTTTCTTAAGGTTCTGAACTCAGTTTTGTTAGTCATGTGGGGTCTTTTTTTTCTGTTATTTTTGGGGACTTACGAATTGTTTCGAAGACGGAGTTAATTAGTTGGCTTTGAATTTGCTTAAAGATATCGTGTAGTGTTTTATAAAAACCTTCTGCCTAAATTCATGGTCATAGAAATAATTTGTTCATATCCTTTTGTATGTATTTTTAGGATGCTTCATCTTATATTAGTATATTATTACTTTTTATTGACTTTTTATTAGTTACAAAAATATGATTTTTGTCTTCAATCATTAGTCTTTAGCCAGTAGGGATAGCAATTGGGTTATGAATAAGTGCTGGATTTTAGGAAAATGTTAAGAGACATGGGCTTCAAATGGATAGTCTATTTTGGTGGTGATCAATTAAAGAAGAAAGTTGGGCCAAATAAATTCCAGCAGCCCAACAGCTCTAAAATTCATCATCAGCCCATTCTTTTAATTGATAAGGTTGGCCCAAGTTTTAATACCATGGTTGTTCACATAATCACTTCCCAATAGGAAAAATTTCTTTTTTGTAATTAAAATAAATCACCTTAATAATTAATTTAAACGCTGAGCAATTAGTAGGCGCGCTTTAACTTTACGGGCTCGCTTGGCATTGCGTGAAATTTAACGTTCAATTAATTTATTTATTTCATACCATATCCAATAACTTTAATTAATTCCTAATTTAATGAATCTCTTGTTCTAATTGCGGATTCACTTGCGTAGCGCGATAGTTACTTTTGAGACGCCATTATGATAAGTTAATTAAATTTATTTTTGATCACGCATTCACTTGCGAAGCGTGGTTATGACAAGTAATATTGTCCAAATCATTCTTTAGTAATTCTAATAATCAAGAAATAAAAGCAGATAGGTAAAACATGGAAAATCAAATAATGCACAGTTTATTCAAAATTAATTCAAGCCAAGATTAAGTTAATAAAGAGACTGTGCTAGAACCACGTGACTCGGGGAATGCCTTATACCTTCTCCCCGATCAATAGAATTCCTCACCCGAACTTTATTTTCGTAGACCAATAATAAAAGAGTCAAATCTTCCTTTGGATAGGGATTCAAATAAAAGGTTACTTGGAACATCCAAAAATCAATTCCAAGTGGCGACTCTCAAAAATCAATTCCAAATGGCGACTCTGTAAACAAAATAATCCCTACTGAAGTTTGTCACTTTAATTGAAAAAACTCTGTAACCCACAATCCATAAAATAATATATATCTTTTTGGGGTAGAAAACGAGTGTGACAGCTGTGACGACTCTACTGGGAACTAAATAGAATTTGACGTTGTACATGTTGACTTTTATTTGGATTCATTAATTTTGTATATACTGTGATTTATTTGGGCCTAATATGCTACTTGTAACGCTTTGATATTGTTGAACTGTACATTATAAACTGTCTTCTCATGCACCCTCTCTAAGTCTTCTTGAAATTAAAATTGGGCATTTGCTTGACATAGTCCGCTTTCTTTGGGATAGCTGAGGTACTTGCCACTCGGTGAAGAATTTTAGTCACACATGTTTTAAGCGAGGAGCACCACCAACTAAGCCGAAAGTAATGCTACCGCTGCGCTGACCCTCCTCGGCTCGAGCTGTCCGCTCGAGTAAGCCAATCTCGCTACCTTCTCCACTAGGATTTAAACCTAGAAGAACAAACCTCATGCCGGATATCCCTAGTAGGTTCACTTTATTTGTATCATGTGCATTCGATTTAGCAGGGCTCGGCACAGGGGCCGGGTTCTATTTTAGGACAAACAACTTTGTTGAGACCATTATATTCATGTCATGCGCTACCTGTTACATTATTTGGGAGGCTTGCATGTCGACTAGCTTTAGGATAGATAAGTTGAATGATCAGAGAGAAATAAAAAAAAAAAAAAGCATTCTCCAGATTTCAGTACATGTCCATCCTTCTACAAAAATTGATGTGGTCTAGTGCCTATGGTTTTAAAGATAGTTTTTATAAAAAATAAAATGAGAAAATATAGCCAGTTTTATCGAACTACGCGGGTTTGATTCTCACTATCCCGTGAGAAACGTAGGCAACCTCCATCGGATTCAAAAAAGCATAAATATTACGCATGTGCATAAAAATTTTGAAAAAATATTGCTTTTTTGGTACCTTTTACTGTTTTACCCTCGTATCCGGCCATTTTTTACCAAAACAGTCTTAAAATCTTCCTCGGAAGTGCTAAAGGGCTATTTTTGTAAAAATAGCTACTTTCTCCTTTCTTTTTTTATTTTTATTTTTTTTTATCATTTTGCCCTTATGCCCGGCCATTTTGCCGAGACAACCTAAAATCTTTCCCGGAAGTGCCGAAAGGCTATTTTTGTAAAAGTAATCATTTCGTCTGTTTTTGTTTGCTACTATTTTGCCTTTGTATTGGGCCATTTTGCCGAAACAGCCTTACAATATTTCTCGCAAGTGCTGAAGGACCATTTTTGTAAAATGGCTACTTTGTCCATCTTTGTTCACCTTTTACCATTTTTCCCTTATGTACGCCCATTTTTGCGGAGACAGCTTTAAATCTTTTATGAAAGTACCAAAAGGCTGTTTTCGAAAAAATAGCCATTTTATCTAGTTTTGTCCAGCCTTTTTGCCGAGACAACCTTATAATCTTCCTCGAAAGTGCTAAAGGGCTATTTTTGTAAAATGGCTACTTTGTCCATCTTTGTTCAGCTTTTATCATTTTGCCCTTATGTCCAGCCATTTTTGACGAGACGGTTTTAAACCTTTCACGGAAGTACCGAAAGGTTGTTTTCACAAAAATAACCATCTTATCTAGTTTTGTCCTGCTGGTTTGCCGAGACAGCCTTAAAATCTTTCTCGGAAGTGCTGAAGGGCCGTTTTTGTAAAATGGCTATTTTGTCCATCTTTGTTCACCTTTACTATTTTGCCCTTATGTCCGCCCATTTTTGGGGAGAAAACTTTAAACCTTCTACGGAAGTACCAAAACGTTATTTTCGCAAAAATAGCCATCTTATCTAGTTTTGTCCGGCCATTTTGCCGAGACAACATTAAACCATCCACGGAAGTATTAAAGGGCTGTTTTTATGGAAATGGTCATTTTATCTAGTTTTGTCTGGTCATATTTGTCGAGACAACCTTTGAACCTCTCTCAAGATCTCTGACTGGCCATTTTAGTGATAATAGTCATTTTCCCTACTTTTATCATTTTACCTTTTGTGTCCGTTAATTTCAAAAATAATAATGGAAAATAGATTGAGTCCTAAATTGGCATTTTTTGAAATGAAAAAAAAGTGAATAATCAGAATTTGCATATAGTTTAGGTAAGTCCTGACCCCATTTTTTTATCTTATTCTTAGGGTCACCATGAATTCTCCACAAAGAAGTAGTCAGAAAAGGGTAAGAGAGGAGACACCTCCTATGTTCTTGATCAGAGATAACACCCCAAGTAGTCTCTGTAATTGGTGGGCTAGTTCTGCTACATGGTAACATAATCAAGTATTTAAGCACCTCAAATTCCTCACAAACATCATGGGAATTAAGCCTAATAAAGATTTAATCGAGGCCCTAGTGGGTTTTTGGGACCCCGTGAACAATGTCTTCAGGTTCGAAAATTGTGAAATGATGCCCATATTGGAAGAATTAGGTGGTTTAATGGATTGGGGAGAGACCTTCTTGGGAAAAAGCATGCGGCTCGGAGAAAAGTTGGTGTGAACAACTTTTTGAAGAAGTTATGCCTCCGTCGAGTTCCAATGGGTTGCTTGAACGAAGGTTGGACTCCGTTGGAATATTTCTATGACAGATTTGGGGACGAGATAGGATTTGAGAACTTCTCGGACACAGAATTCGTCAACCATTGAGTTACAACGCTTGGAGGGAGTTGAAAATCTTCACGTTAATGATATCATTTCTAGGGATCGTGGTCTTTCTAGAGCGTGGTGGGCGCATCAAAGTGCGATTGGCTGCGGTCTCCTTTTTGCAAAGTAGCGAAGATCATACCATTCTTCGTATGATTCTAGGAGATATTTTTCAACCTTTGACACGCTGTTAAGCAAGTGAAGATTACTTCGAGGGATGCAAAATTTTGTTGCAGATATAGTTCATAGAGCACCTTTATCATCATCTAATAGTAGTAAATTTTAGTGATCATTGGCTGAATTACATTGGATGTCACCCAAACAGGGCCGCTAGTTGTAATCTTCCAGAGAGGATAAGGGCATGGCGAACACTACTTGGTTCATTGACTACTGATAGAATCACTTGGAACTATTATTGGTTCCCTTCTGCTAAGGTCATACATATGTTGACGTATTGCCCGTTCTTTATACTCATGGGTTTCAGAGGTTTCTAACCCTACGCACCCCTATGCGTTATGCGCCAGCTAGGGAGAGAGCAAAAAGAGGACCCAGATTGAGGACATGCGTCCGTTTGTGGGGGAATTCAAGGGAGAGGAATTTCCAAGGGAGTCATATGCACAAAAGGTTTGGTTCGGTAATTAATTTTCCGACTTGAACAAGATGGTTGCTGATCGTGAACGTGGGGAGGTGAGCCTCACGTACCTTGAGCGATTTCACAATCTGGCTATCCTGGAGCAAAGGACAAAAAGGTCCATACAGAATGCATTTGATTGGGAGGAGGAGATTGAGGCCATAGTTAGAGAAACCGGAAGGGAAGTGGCACAAGAGTACCAATCCCGTATTGCCATTTTACAAGAAGATAAACACAGGCTGATTTCGAGCAGGAAAAGGCTCAGTGGGCACAAGAGAGGCGAGCACTCAAAGCTCAAATTAGATAGAAAAAAGTGATCACTACCGCCTAATAAGAAGAAGAAAGAGAAGCCCAGTGCAAGGTGGTCCGTGATAATGAGCGTAGAGGTTTTGCTCCATTAATCTAAGGTCTAAGGGATCAGATGGGGGGGG
>MCJB01041675.1:0-17734 GCA_002018475.1 Nicotiana obtusifolia | reverse complement strand
CCCCGAATAAAAGTAAGCATTGTCCACAATGCTTAGCAAAATAAGAGTAAATGAAGAGAGGGTGAGGAAAACTCCCAAAGGATCCTTGGACATCTTAGTGTCCCCAACAATATCATCTCCCTCAGGATCAGCCAACTGAATCTCATCATCATCAAATCTAGGCATGGCTGGTTTGTTGAATATCTCACACACTACCTCAGCAATGTCGATAGCAAGGTCTGGCTCGTCAAACTGGCCAGCTGGTGCTACTGGTGCAGATAGTGCTGAAAGATCTGGGTAGACTGGTGCGGATCAAGCCGCATATCAAAAAGAAGGCCTCCAGCTGTAGCAAGTCTAGTCACCTCCCTCCGGAGCTTGTCCACTTATTTTTTGCTTACTTGGGACCATCTTCTTCACTTCCTTTCCCAACTCCTCAATAACTGACCCGTGTTGTATCAAGGTCTCCATGATTGTCTTCTGGTTCTCCAGAATCTTCTTCAGCGTCTCATCAATGTCAGAATGAGCCTGTGGTGCCTGTGAAGTGGACTGCGCTGCAACAGTACTAGATAAGTCAGACAACTTTGCAGTAGCTGTTAACATCCAGTTGTTGAGACTCGCCAATGTCTGGAAGACTCGCAGATAGTGGAGCTGTGAGCATAGGCACTGGCCTTAGAGCTGCCCTAGGGGCTGTGGTAGGAGCTGAAGTGGGAGTTGAGGATGATGGCGGAGGCATAGCAGCTACACTGGAAGAAGGCTCAGCAGAGGTGGATGGAAGATCAATTGTCTTAGAAACTACCACTGCTGGCTCATCAGACTGGCCAGTGGTGGTAGAAGGTTGGACTTTCTTCTTTGGGATGCTCGCATCCATCAGTGAATACCAGTCGAAGGGCTTCTTGCCTTCACCATCAAAATCTCTCGACTCTACCTTTGCATCAGTGAGGTACTCTATGATAGTGTTAGGATAAGGGTAGGCCGAGCTATCCTGTCATGTAATCACGGACATGTTGGCCGACATCACAGCACCCATTGTTTGGGTACCCCGCCATGATGGAAGCCATAAGCACTGCCCGAGGAATATGAAGATGAGTCTCATTCTAGCACGAATCCAATCTGCTGCAGACAAAGGTTTGCCACCCCTTCGCCTCAAAACTCAAAGTGCTCATGTGGATGTGAACCCCAACAGTAATACATGGTGGTGGTGGCCCTGGTGGTGCTAAGATCTCAACCAGCCAAGGTCGGACTTCCTCCTTCATTGCAGACTTCTCCAGATACTCCTTCGGCTCAAAATCCTCGAAGCCTGAGTACGCGTTTAGCGTATGTTGATCAAACCTCACCTTGAGGTTGCGTACTTTGGTCACCTTCATCCCTTTCTTTATGTGAGCAACATTATAAAAGAATTCTCATACGAAGTATTCCTTAGCATCCTCCACTCTCTCAGTGAACCACATCCAAACCTTTCGGCTGGCACATTTTTTATGTGTTGCCGCAGAACGGAGTTGCAGCCTGCAGAATTCTGTTGTGCGGCCACAGAAGGGAAGTGCGGTCCGCACATTTTTACTTGTGACTGTACTTCTGAGTTTTAAAATGATGACTCTATGATGATAGAGAATGGGCTGATCTTTGGCCGCGGAGGGAAATCTGCGATCCACACATTTTACTTTGCGGCCTTAGATCCCAACTACACTAAGTTGCCCATATTCCAGATCTGCGGACCGCACAAATTCAAGTGCCGCCGCAGATTTCAAAAGTTACGAACGGACAACTTTTTTCCACATAGGTTTTTCAATTCCTTGCACAAATAGACATGGAAACATGGTAAAATCATGAAATTACACTACCCCAAACCCATTAGAGCACGTATTATGGTTATACAATCCAGATCTACCCCACATGGACACATATTTGAACTCTAATAACGGATGGTCTAAAAAGAACTAAACATCTAAAAAAAATTAAACTAACACAAAAATTTATCATGAGATTGAAGCATACCAGATAGAGTGAGTGCAATGAGTGGATAATCAAGGTGGTTGTGTGTGAGGGAAGCTAAAATCTTTAAGAAATTCAACAGAGCGACAATATTTTGTTCAGAGAGGGAAAAGTGTATAATGAGCCCTACTGTTTTATTTATACCAAACATTTTGAGAAGGGAAAAGAGGTGAGTGCGGCCGCACATTTTCATGTGCGGTCCACACTCTTTCACCTGGGGAGCTCATCTCAGAACTCCATCTGCGGTCCGCATATTTTTAGGTGCGGCCGCAGATTTCACGTGCAATCGCAAATCGACCTCCGCACTAACAAGCTCAAACTTCAGAGAGTTGGTATTCTGACATTTCAAATACGCGGTCCGTAAGAGAAATGTGCAGCCGCAATGCTCTTCTGCTATGGCACATTGAAATGTGCGGTTCGCTCAAATAAAGTGCGGTTCGCACAATATTGAACACTTATTCATATTTTTGTTCACTTTTCTTGTAAGTTACACTCATCCCTGTAGCACACTTCAAATCAAGTTAGAACACAAATAACATCTACTACAAAAGAAAAAGGAAAAGAACTTGGGTTGCCTCCCAAGAAGCGCCTGATTTATTGTCGCGGCACGATGCAAAATGCCCTCAAGTGAAGTGAATGACCACCACCACGTGGCTATCTCCAACCTTGCCCAAGTAGTGCTTCACCCGGTGACCATTGACTCGAAATACTTTATTATTTTTGTCCTTCAAGTCCAATGCACTAAAAAGTGTCACACCAACAATTTCAAAAGAACTACTCCACTTGGATTCTAGCTTTCCGGGAAACATCCTCAACCTTGAGTTAAACAACAATACAAGATCGCCCACCTTGAACTCTTTGTTCCAAATATATTTGTCATGAGGATATTTCATCTTTTCTTTGTACAATGATGAACTCTCATAAGCATGGTACCAGAACTCATCCAATTATTCTAATGTGCAACCCTCAAGTTAGCGGCTATATCTCAATAAAGATTCAACTTCTTTAGAGCCCACATTGCCTTATGCTCTAGTTCCACCTGAAGATGACAAGCTTTTTGAAACGCCAACCGGTATGGTGACATTCCGATAGGTGTTTTGTAAGCCGTCTGTTGACATCCGATTTTGTCCCTCTTTTCTTCCAAATTGTTTATTGAGCTTCTAATATCGTTAATAATGTAAGAATATTTATTTTACTATTTTTATTCCAAAATAAATCTAATTAGTATCGTTATTTTTATTTTTTTTATGATTGTTGTTATCATTGCTAAATAATACTACTATTGTTGTTCTTGTTGTTGTTGTTGTTGTTATTATTATTATTATTATTATTATTACGATTTAATATCTCAAATAATTTCATTCAAAATTAGTCAATCAATTTCCTTTACAAATATTTTTCTCTACATTGCATTAATCCTACTCCTATTTATAATATATTTATTCAAGTGATTTACACATTGGTTGCATTGCCTCATTTTAAATTAATGGTTATCTACTAAATAGATATGTATAACATAAATTCGTAATTATTTAAACACTAATAAATTATTTAATATGAATATTTATTATTAGCATATCGAAATTTAATTACTTATTTCATTAATAGTTTTATTATTTTATAATATGAATAAGATTTAAGAAGCCCAAACAAAAGACAAAGAAGACAGAGATTCGGCCTTTTCCATACAAGGCACACGCCTTTCTCTATCTCTTCACATACTACGACACCCTCGACACGTGTCACCATCGGAAACAAGTCCATTTTTGAATTAATGGTTGAGATTGAGTCTTCAAGTTTCTAGAGAGCTCCAAAATATCAGCATTTATTTACTTTCCTTTTATTATTTTCATTTAATCTCAGCCGTAGACTCAGCTAATCTAATGGTCAGAATTCTACTTCCTATTCCCTCTCTCCTAACCCAACAGACGTTTCCCTTCCCTCTTTCTCTCTCTATCGTCTCTTTCTTCGTCTACAATGGCAGATTTTTTTTTTTTTTTGCTTTTTTCTCCATTTTTGACAAAGTTTTGACCTTCAAAGTTCGAGATCAGAAGTTTGCACGCCTATTTCGAGCAAAGGAGCGTCTGTTCTTCCCCAGTGTTTGGATTTAAACGTTCAAAATTTTGAAGCTCTTTAACTCTAGAAGACCTCTATAAGTACTAGCATCCTCAACAATTTTGGGGAATCTGGGAGCCGCCCCTTTTACCCCAATACTGATGATTGTGAGCCGTCTCTTAACCCTAAACTTTGTTGGAAGCCGCTGCCTCTCTCTTTGAACAAAGAGTTTCAGCCGCCTCTGTCCCCTTTTGAGTCTATGGTTCAGCAGCCGCATCCCCTGTTCGTGGCTCACTGATTTTTAGAAAATAAAGCAAAGCTTTAGTTTGCTCTTCCTTTCTTCTGCTTGTGTTGATTTCCAATCTTGAACGGAGGCAATTTATTTTATACCGCTGTTTGAAGTTAGTTCGACGTAGCGAGGTCGAGGTCGGAGTCCGTCAGACTTGAGACCCCAGCCCCGGCTCACTGCCCCGAAGGTCAGCAACCTCCTCTTTTTACTTTCGATTCAAGTATTATTTAGTTATAATCCTTGCTTCCAAAGAATATGACCCTAATATTTATTGCTAGCTAGATCCTTAAACTTTGGAAATCAGTTCAATAGAATATGTTTCTTAGACCTCTCAGTTTATGCTAAATAGGAATGAGGAAAACCCCCACTAACTTGGACCTAAAGGTTATTAAAAATGCTTAATCCTAGGATATAAATCTGATTACTTTTACTTTGAATGATCGGAAGAATGACTTTAAGTTTGAATGAATATATCATACCTATAGGATCTATATCACTATCAAAGAAAATATTGAGCATGCAATTCTATCATGTTAGGCCTGAATAGTTCGAGTGATCTTTATGATGAAAAAAGCATGAGAAACTGGATATATATGCACCTCATTGCTGTCCATGTAGTCAGCTAGGTGTTAATAAAAGACATATGAAGTTCTGTTAAGTATGTATTTAACTTTGCACTGAGGAATTTAATAAAACGATTTTTGAAGGGACCATGTTTTTATGAAGTTAACGAGTCTGACAAAGAATCTATTGTAGGATGAAATTAAGTGTTAATAGTAGTATGTATTTTTAGCTGCTCTGAACCCTTAAAATTGAAAGTTAGTTTAGAATGTATTCATGTATGTTGACTGCAAATATGTGTAAATGAACTGAAGAGTCTTAGCTACTTTTCCTAGTAATTTGATATGTGAATTTCTATATCATGCTCCAAGTTGTTCCGCTAATCTTTTACTTCCCTTTTTCTTTGCATGTCATACACACCGGAGCAACGAAGAGTCTCAGGAGAGACTCAACTCTCAACGCCGCTGCCGAAGCAAACTCAACACCAATCTCCTCTCATTTCTTGAATAGCGGGACTCCGAGATTTGTCCTTCCGAAGAATCCGATAGGAAAATTGCTTGTTTATCTTGCCTTATTTCTTCTACATTGGATTCACTTTCTGTTGACTAACATTTCATTTTGTATGTTTTGCCTGAGATTGTTTCTTTTTGCCTACTAAAGCCTTAAATTACTTAGAATTTTACATCTAATTAATAGTAGAATTTTTTTTATATAGAATATAAGGTTAAGGGGACAGAACACTCAACAATTTATATTAAGCAATTTTTAGACCCGATTAATCATTTTCAATAGATCTTTTCTCATATCTTTAACTTTCTGAGAACTGCTCTTTCTAATAAAAATATAAACTCAAACTGGTAGTATTTAAGCTTTGTTTTCTTAAAGTGTAAAGGCAGAAACTGCTTTGTGATTTAGGATTTAGAATCTATTTTCCTTCGGGATAAATAAAAAGTGATTTTCTTTAGATATTCTATGATTCCTCCAAATTGTCACATCACGAAGGTATTTCTTTTTTTATTCAAAATAAGTTTTAAACTTTGATGTAGCGGCAGGCCCGTTTTAATCCAGATGAGCTTTTTCAATGTGTCCAAACAACTTAATTCTCCTTTTCTATTCATAAACTTTTACGATTTGGACAAACAAGTTTTAATTTCTTTTATACAAGGATAATATACAAATTTTCAACTATAATAGACTCCTGATTTTCTAATATACAAATAATTTTGTTACTTAGCATTAGATTAATTAACCTAAGTTTGGCCAGTTAACTGTAATTAACGGATCACATAGGGTGCATTTACAATCTTCCCTATAGGATTAATTAGAACCCTTACCCATAATTAAGTTAAGTAGACCATAAAATAGAGTTTACTCTTAAGCATCATTTAGCTAATTGGTGTCCTAATTCAATGTTAAAATAATTAGGGGGCGACTCTTAAATTAATTAAACTTCAATCTTTTCAATATGTTATACTCTAATTTAACCCGTGTTAAAATGGGTTATAACACCGTCCGATAAGCCCATAATGCATCATCAAGTTTCTTGGACCAATCTGTCCGATTAGCATTTACCGTTTTAGACAAGATACTTTTTATCTCCCCGTTGGAGACTTCCACTTGCCCACTAGCTTGTGGTTGATTTTGTGAGTAACACCATATTTGCTAAGTAAAATATCAAAAGCTTTATTGCAAAAGTGTGACCCCCCATCGCTTATAATTAACCGTGGAGTACCAAACCTTGTGAAAATACTCTTCTTCAAGAAAGCCATTACATTTCTCGCCTCATTGTTGGGTAAAGCGATGGCCTCATCCCATTTGGACACATAATCCACCGTGACAAAGATGTAGGTGTTTCCACCAGAGATCACAAAAGGGCCCATGAAATCAATGCCCCACACATCGAAAATATCAATCTCCAATATGGTTGTGAGAGGCATTTCATTTTTCTTTGAGATTCCACCGGCCCTTTGACATTCATCACATCTTTTAACAAACTCACTTGCATCCTTGTAAAGAGTGGACCAATAGAAACCACAACTAATCACTTTGGCCGCCATTCTTGCTCCTCCATGATGACTACCATATGATGAAGAATGACAAGCCTCAAGTATATCACCTTGCTCTTCTACCGGTATACACCTCCTAATCACCCCAACCGTGCAAATATGGAAAATGTATGGTTCATCCCAATAATAATCTTGACAATCCCTTTTGAGCTTCTTCCTTTGGCTTGAAGAGAACTCATCCTGAATGATTCCACACACAAGAAAATTTGCTAAGTCCGCGAATCATGGAACCTCTTCATTGCAATTGCCAAAAGTTGTTCATCGGGGAAGGAGTCATTGATTTCAAGGCCATCATGCAGCCTCCCGTCCTCCTCCAAACGAGACAAGTGGTCAGTTTTCACTACCTTTCCTATCTTGAATGTCAATATAAAATTCTTGTAACAAGATCACCCATCTCATCAACCGAGCTTTGGAGTCCTTTTTGCTCATAAGATAACGAAGCGCCGCATGATCCGTGTGGACATTAACTCTTGCACCCATCAAGTATGGCAGAACTTCTCGGTTGCAAACACAATAGCAAGGAGCTCTTTCTCCGTAACAGTATTGCTGACTTGGGAACTATTCATGGTCTTACTAACATAGTAGACTAGATGAAAAATCTTATTGATTCGTTGCCGCAAAATAGCCCCAACCGATACGTCACTTGCAGCACTCATGAGTTCAAAAGGCACTCTCCAATTTGGAGCGGTGATGATGGGAGTAGTTGTCAACTTGAGCTTCAACAATTCAAAATCTCGCATGCAATCATCATTGAATTAAACTTAGCATCCTTCTCAAGAAGCTTACACAACGGGTTCACCACTTTAGAGAAATCTTTGATAAATCGCTGAATGGTCTAAAAAACTCCGCACGCCATTCACCGAAGTTGGGGGTGGAGGCTTAGAAATCACCTCAATCTTTGCCTTGATAACTTCAATCCCATTCCTTGAAATTTTATGGCCAAGTACAATACCTTCCTCAACTATGAAATGACATTTCTCCCAATTCAACACCAAATTGATTTCTTCACATCTAGCCAACACTTTGTCCAAATTTGCAAGACAATCCTCAGAAAAATGTCCAACTACTGACAAGTCATCCATGAAAATTTCAAGGTAGTCCTCCACCATATCCGTGAATATAGCCATCATACACATTTAAAAAGTCGTGGATCCAATGCACAAACTAAATGGCATTCGCTTGAAAGCAAAACTACCATAGGGACATGTAAAGGTTGTTTTCTCTTGATCTTCCGGAGCAATGAGAATTTGGTTGTAGCCGAGTACCCATCAAGAAAGCAATAGAAAGCACGGTCGGCTAATCTATCGAGCATTTGATCTAGGAAGGGAAGTGGAAAGTGATCCTTCCTTGTGACTTTGGTGATCTTGCGATAATCCATACATACCCTCCAACCGGTCACCGTTCTTGCAGGAATCAATTCATTCTTATCATTAGTGACACCGTCATGCCCCCTTCTTTGGACACATTAAACCGGAGAAGTCCATGAACTATCAGAGATGGGGTAAATAACCCCGACATCCAACCACTTGATAATCTCCTTCTTGACGACTTCTTGCATAGCCTCATTGAGTCCCCTTTGACGTTCAATAGATGGTTTAGCGCTATCCTCCAATTAGATCTTATGCATGCAAAAGGCGGGGCTTATACTCCGAATATCCGCCAAGGTCCACCCAATAGCCTTCTTTCTCTTTTGTAGCACCACCAATGTAGAATCTACCTGCACGTTAGTCAAACAAGAGGAAAGAATACCGATAAAGTAGAACAAGCACCAAGAAATTCATACTGAAGGATGTGGAGGCAATGGCTTCAACTCCAAAGTAGGTGGCTCTTCAATAGAAGGTTTTGTATGAGGAGTCTTCCTATTTCAAGATCCAAGGACAATTTTTGGGATGCATAGTTGTACGACCCCATTCCTTGCAAAGAGTTCACACATTCCATGAAGCCATCCATCTCGTCATCATCAAAGTTGAGCAAGACGGCCTCCAACATATCACCAACATTGATTGTAGCACTTGTATCATCAACAATGACATCGGTCACCAAATCCACAAAAGAACACACCTCATTGCTATTTGGTTGCCGCATGGACTTACACACATGGAATGCTACTTTTTCATCACCAACTTGGGAAGTGAGTTCTCCGGCTTCAACATCACAAAGAGCCTTACCCGTAGCAAGGAAAGGTCTCCCAAGAATAATTGGCACTTTATAATCAGCCTCACAATTTAGAATGACAAAATCCGCCGGAAACATGAATTTATCAACCAGGACCAAAACATCTTCAACCATACCCAACGGCTTTTTCATGGTATGATCAGCCATTTGCAATCTCAAAGAGATGGGTCTTGGTTGCCCAATTCTCAAAGTCTTGAAAATCGAATAGGGCATCAAATGTATACTTGCCCCAAGATCACAAAGAGCTTTAGAAAACTTGACACTTCCAATTGTATAAGGAATCGTGAGAGCACCGGGAACTCCAACTTAAAAGCCATTGAATGAACAATTGCACTCACTTGATAAGTGACTTTGATGGTCTCAAAATTCATTGATCGCTTCTTTGTCACAAGATCTTTCATAAACTTTGCATAATCGGGCATTTGTTCCAAAGCTTCAACTAATGGCACATTGATTAAAAGACTCTTCATCATTTGAATGAACTTCTTGAATTGGTTCGTACCATTTTGCTTGGCGAGTCTTTGAGGGTATGGAGGTGGAGGCTTAGGCAATGGTGCTTTAGCATTTTGTACTATCGACTCCGGTATATCAATGATGTGTTCCCTAGACGAGTTCACCTCCTCTTGAGACTCTTCCACACTATCATCAATATCAATCCGAACTTCCTCACTAGGTTGAGCAACATTGTTCGGGACCTCTTCTTCTTGCATCAATTGATCATCATCAACAAGTCGCCTTCCACTTGAGATGGGTGCATTCCCGCCTCTTCCACTTCTTGTGATAACTGCCATGGCATGCCCCATATTGTTACCATCATTTGGGTTTACCACCGTGTCACTTGGTAGTACCCCCTTAGGACGAGAATTTAAAGCTTAAGCAATTTGCCCCATTTGAACTTCTAAATTGCGGATAGGTGTGTTGTATGAGGCAAGTTGGGGCATCCGAATCGAAATTCTTTTCCATCATTGGCTTGAACATACTTTCAATACGTCCCATCTTATTGTCTGAAGAACTTGAACCACGGCAAGGATAACCATGGGAAGGATAGCGCTCCCATATCTCGTGTAGTGGTTCATTCGGCTCTTGCTTGAATGCCAAGATCTCATCTCGAATTGTAGCCATATGCCCAGGAGAGAAAGACTTAGCAATGAACTTTTCCGCCAACTCATCCCACGTGTGAATTGAATGATTCGGCAATCATTCCAACCAATCTAAAGTTTTCCCCTGTAGAGAGAAGGGAAAAAGCCTTAGCCTCAGTGCATCCTCGAAAACATTAGTTTGCTTGGACCCCGAACATGTATCCACGAAGCCCGCCAAATGTTTATAAGCGTTTTGAGTTGGAGCATCGGTAAAGAAACCCAGTTTCTCAAGCAAAGTGAGCATCACATTGGTCATTTGGAAGTTGGCCGCGCCTAATATGAGGTAGGACTATTACACTAGCATAACCTTCGTTGGGCAATATCTGGTGTGAAGCCGCTCGTGGAGGTGGAGGTGGAACGGGCACATTTTTATGAGATAACGGCCTCTCCGATTAGCTTGTGGCTCATGAGGAACCTCTTCTACTTGTTCTTCCTCACCATCCAATTCCCCAAATTTCTCACACAAGTTAGTAACACGGAAGAGAGAGAAGATATTCCAAAAACAAACTCAAATATATAGCTAACACCGTTTTAGCTCCCCCGGCAACAGCCCCAAAAAGTGAACCACATCAAATCCGCACTCAGTAGTGAGTGAAAATGGTCGTTGGAAGAATAGTACCCAACAAGAGTCGAGGTCGATTTTCACAGGGAGTTTAATATGTGTGTTAGTGGTATAAACTTGACGAGAGCAAATTGAACAACTAAATTGCACTTCCAAACAAAGGGTTTTGATTTCCACTTCTAAATTAACTCTAATAATTATAAGCTAAAGAGAAGAAACTAGAAAGCGAATGATTGTTTTTGTTATTTTTCCAAATGGTTAAAAAGCCTAGGGATGTGACCTTAACCTACGTATTCACCTAATGGGTTAAATACGTTAATACTTGTTTTATTTATCGGGATATATTATAGCTCTCAACTCTAAGTAAGTCACTCAATACCTCTCGGTCATAGAGTGATTTGCCTAATTTGGCTTTCTCAAGCCTGATGACGTCCACAACACACCTCTTTAGGAAATATGATACAGTCGTATGCAATAATAACTAACCAACTATGAGTCGGGTCGAATCCATTGGGAGTTATGAGGGGTGTTAGGAGTGTATATTTGAAGCAAAAAATGAGTTATCTAAGATTGCACTTTCACAACAAGCGTAACGACCCGACCAGTTGTTTTGCTTTCTAGATCCTCGTTCCTATAAATAAGACTCCCAGTATGTTTTCTTACTGTTCTATGACTTGCGAGGATAGTTAGTTCGGGATTTGGAACGGTTTGGGTTAAAATCGGAATACTTGGTTTCTTAAGGTTGGCAGAAAAGGGCTAAGTTTGACTTTGGCCAACATTTTGAGTAAACGACCTCGGAACCGGGATTTGACGGTCCCAATAGGTTCATATGATGATTTAGGACTTGAGCGTATGTTCGGATCGGGTTTTGGATGACCCGGGAGCGTTTCTGCGCGTAATATTGATAGTTGGTACCTTGAAGGTTTTAAAGTTCTTTAAATTTGGTTTAGAGTAGGTTTTGGTGTTATCGAGGTCCATTTGGGATTCCGAGCCTGGGAATAGTTCCGTATGGTGGTATAAGACTTGCAAGCAAAATTTGGTGTCATACCGAGTAGTTTAAGTATGTTTCGGCGCGTTCAAAGTAAGGGTGAAGAACTTGAAGTTCATAAGTTGATTCAATTTGGTTTGGGGTGTGATTCTTAGTTTTAATGTTGTTTTATGCATTTCGAGTGTGCGAGCGAGTCCGTTTTATGATTTCAAACTTGTTGGTATGTTAGGGCGAGGCCTCGGGGGCCTCGGGTGTTAATCAGATGAGGCGCGGACCAAGCTTTAGACTTAAGAGGAAATGGCTGAAGCATCCAGCTTCTGGTGCAATCGCACCCGCAGAAGGCCAGCCGCAGGTGCGAGCTCGCAGAAGCGAGCCAGCAACCGCAGAAGCGGCCCACCAAAGGCTGCCCAAGAATCGCAAAAGCGAGTGGAGGACCGCACTTGTGGAGGCGCAGGTGCAAAGCAGATGATCGTAGAAGCGTGGGAAGGCACATATGCAACGTGCTCACCACAGAAACGGTGTGAGCTTCATTTATTACGGGACTTAAGTCATTTCTAACCCATTTCCTTCACTTTTGGACAGTTTGGAGCTTCTTGAGAGAGGTATTCACCTAGCAACTTGGAGGTAAGTAAATTCTATCTAATGTAAGTTAAATACATAGATTATGGGTGGATTTTAACATGTATTGTGAAAATTATGGGTTTAGATGAAAAACCTAGGTTTTGATAAAAATGGGGTTTTACCACGAAAATGGTTATTGAATTGAGTGAAAATTATATATTTGAGTTTGTGAAGTTATGAGTAAAACTTTCTTCAAAAATTTCCAGAATCTGGGCACGTGGACCTGGGGATGAATTTTAGGAATCCTTCAATTGGGGTTGGATAACCACTATAATAGTTAGAGTATGAACTTTTGAACATATAATGATTGATTTATACAACATTTGACTAGTTTCGGATTGATCGGCACCGAGTTGAGGCTTTAGAGTGAATTTGAGGCCGGAAAGTGAACTTTGAGACGAGGTAAGTCTCTTGTCTAACCTTCTAAGAGGGAATTTACCCCATAGGTGATTTAAATTAATATTTGCTTCTAATTGTGGGGGCTACTTACATACAAGGTGAAGAGAGTCCGTGCGTAGCTACTAATTAATCTTATGTCGGGGTAGTTTTAGGACCCAAATCATGAATTATTTGAAATGTTTGCACCTTACTTGGTAATTAAAGTGCATAAATTATATTAGAACTTGTTAGAGGAATTGTGAAAGACCGTTAATGGAATTCGTATTACATTGCGTATTAGCCTTTAATAAAGTTTAAGTCAAATGCTTATAAAGTATCCTCTCTTCTTGTGGAGCGGGCCGAATGCCTCGGCAGTAGATAGATGCATCTATGATTCGCGCCGCTCAACCCTCGGTAGTATACACATTATTCTGGATCGGGCCGTACGACCTCGGCAAAATCGTGTGTGATAATACTCAGGGTTTAATTATACATTTGATATCATTGCATGGCTTGAGAAGTCGAAATCATATATGACTGAATTAATTTGGGAATTTTCATGCGCGAAAGAATTATTTATTTCCTGCTTGTTAATGAATTATTATTATTACCATCTATATAACCCATGCTTATTTAGAACTTTTGTACTACTATTGTTAGCCCATAGTAAGTGTCGATGTTGACCCCTCGTTACTACACTTCTGCACTAATCGTACAGGATCTGAGGCAGGTGCATCTGGCAGTCCTACAGCCGTTGCGCAGCACCTAGAGTCTTTCCTTTACATTTATTTCTATCTATTTTCATTTCAGACAGTGGCTAGAGTTTTGTATAATCTATTAGTGTTCATACACTTGTGACACCAGGTCTTGGCACACACACTCGCAGACATATGATTTTGGGATTATTCCATTAATATGATTGCACTCAGCTGCTTTCATCTATTTATTTACAAGTTTGCTATTTCTTAACCTTGGAATTTCATTACTTGAAAACTCCTTAAAAGAGAAATAACTGGGTTTAATTCAGTATTGGCTTGCTTAGCGGTAACGTTAGGCGCCGTCACGGCCAATAGTAGAAATTGGGTCGTGACAACATGTTATTAGAGCACTAGGTTTACGTAGGTCTTACAAGTTATGAGCAGGCCTAATAGAGTCTTGCGGATTGGTGCGGAGACGTTCGTACTTATCTTTTAGAGGCTATAAGGTGTTAGGAAACTACTCTTTCTTCATTGATCCACTCAAATTACACCTCAAGAATAGTGTAAGTGATCGATGTCAAATATAGTAACCCAACGAGGTTGGGGTCGAATCCCACAGGGAATAGGCGTGAAACGAATATCTGATTAACGTAGTATTTCTCTTAGTCTTAATTCGATCAAGTAACCAAATAAAATATATTGATGTTGAATATGTAAAGATGATTAAACGAATAATTTCTGATTGAAAAGATAATTGAATAAATTTATGAAGTCGAGATACTAAGGTTGTGCTCCCCCTAATGTAGTAGAATGTATTGATATTGATATTGATTCCCGCTCTTGATATGCAATTGGGTCTTAATAGTGTGCTATCCAATATTTTCCAATATCTAGACAACGTATCCTTTTATGATTCTCCCGAATACATTAAAGTCGAAATTACAAGTACCCAATTATTTGCCGACTTAAAATCTTCTTATTCCTAAGTGATTTCATTAGACAAGGGTTAAAACCTTGAATCGTTGTTACTTATTTCTACCAAACCCTATCTCCCTTTTCCAAGGTTCAATAGTGTAAATTGGCAGCCGTTAATGTTTGCAACCACTAACGATTCAATTAAGAACGAGAAATAGATAAACATCAAGCTTCTTTCGAAATTGAAATCAAAACCAATTGTTCAATAACATTCTACCCATCTAGGGTTCACAACCTTAGTATTGAAATTTAGCTACACATATTTAGAACTAAAGAACAAATAACAGAAATTGAATTCATCTTACAAAAATATGGATTCTCAAGTTTTGATCACCCAAATATCTCTCCCAAATTGCAATTAACCAAAAGCACTATGTTTGCACTCTAAAATCTGACTCTTGTCCTACACATAACCCTAGAAAGGCTATTTATAGAGGCCCAAAAACCGAGGCGAATTTAAATAACTGCTGGGCCGACTTTGTCTTCTGCGATTGCATTCCTGTCGCATATCAGGAATGCGGTCCGTAGAATATGCATCTCGTATCGCAGACTGCCCCAGTACTTTTCCTTCCTATCGCATTTCAGAATGCGAACCGCAGATTGATTCTACGATCGCAGAATGCGATCGCTATTCCCTTCGATTTTTCACCTAAGACTCTGTCTGCATCTGCGGTGATAATGCAATGCGCATTTTCATTCTGCGATCGCATTGTCGACAACTTTCTTCTGCTAACTTCGGCTTGAGTTTCTGCCTGACTCTGCGATCAACATTCCAATTCTGCGACTCGCAGATCCACTTTGCGGTCGCAGAATTACTCCTGTTGTATTGTTGGCCTCTTTTCTTGCCTTGGCACAACTTTTGGCCTTCTTTTCGCGCTTTTGGGTTTCTTTCATCCATGTACTGAAACTAAACGAAAACTAAGTAAATAACGTGATAATTATCAAGTGGAACAAGCAATTTCTAATCAAATAGTATCAATATGTGCCGAAATTGCCCGGCACATCAACACCCCCAACTTAAGCCTTTGCTTGTCCTCAAGCAATTAACACAAAGCTAACCTAACTAATGTTCTACCTATCAAATATAACGTAACATTTACCAAGGATATTGTTTGTGAATCACATCGTAAGTATAACCATCTTTTGCTGTACCCACTTCGAATCATAAACATGCTTCAAAGGACCACCAATCAATTAGTGAGCTTTTGAGCCTCAACAAAGTAACTAAATGCTACTTCCAGCTGAATCAACTTATGCTTTGACTCTAAGCTCAACTAGCTATTAACCTAGCAGTGTATGTGCCCTCACCGGAAAGAAAGTCCCATTCACACAGTATTTGTTATAAAATAAATCAAGGGACAACAAGACTAAAATCACTCTCTCTCTGAATAGAAATTCAAGTGTCATCACCTGCCATACCATAGGCTTGCCCTTATTTTAATTCATCACCTATTCATAGGAACGCGTCAGTTAAAGATCACATAAGGATTTTATAGGCTTGTAATGTTGGCTTAAGGAAGGGTAGGATATAAATTTAGACAATAGTGGCTACTTCCTCCTTGAACACTTATTACTCTCATTTTCCTTCCAACCTTTTGTTCCTTTGCCTTAATTGGATTTACACTTCCACATTAAACCCTACTCACATACCCCTTTATTTTAATTTCAAGCTTCTGTATACCACTTTCATGAACTATTTCTTTCTTTCTTTTGATTTAATACTTGTGGTATCTATTTATTCATACACTTCTCTTTTTTTTTTTTCGAAGCTTCAAAGATTTACAAGAGCTTTTGAGGTATGGAGTCTCATGATTTTACCCCCTTTCATTATTGATATCCCACCCCCAACTTAATCATTTATCAACACTCTCAATACTCAAGGAGGAATGGGTTGAAAAGGAGTCATTTTAATGAATGGGTTCAGGTTATAATGCGGAGGCCAACAAAAAGGCTATGAGGCTCAAAATGGGATACTAGTGATAATTATAATGCACAGGTCGGCTGAAAAAGAGGCTAGAAAGGTTTTATTACTATTCAAAGAAAGCCTAAGATCACTTCTCTAACTCAGCATACATATTATAGGCAACAAAGAACCAACCGGGCAAGTTCTAGATAGCAGCAATGAACACAAGACTTATACAACAACGCTCACACACACTGGCACATCACTGTTTGGCTAATATAGTTCACAACTTTGGAGTGCGCACTTAGTGACTCGGGGCTTTTCTTGTGTCTAAAATCACAATTCTAAGTAGCCCTAGAGTTACTGAGCGAGCCTCAACTTCACTAGATTGATTTGGTTCCAGGGTTCTATTCTTCACTTATGGTTTCATACTTGTTTGTTCATCTACATACCATCCTGGTCAATGTACATTATATTTAACAGCCTGGTTCTACTATTACGCCCTTGAAAAAGAACCTGACAAAAGAAAAAATAAGGGGATTTTTATTGCTACTTTATTGCTAACTAATTTATTGCTAACTAATTAATTTTAACATTTACAACAACATATATACACAACCCCAAAAATCATCACTATCAATATATCGACTCTCACAAATNAAGGGGGCTCCCTGGTTGCGCAGTTGCGCGAAGAGAGTAGCCTATTGTGCTG
The DNA here is from genome assembly GCA_002018475.1 of Nicotiana obtusifolia. Classification (NCBI taxonomy): domain Eukaryota; kingdom Viridiplantae; phylum Streptophyta; class Magnoliopsida; order Solanales; family Solanaceae; genus Nicotiana; species Nicotiana obtusifolia. The sequence goes on along the minus strand of MCJB01041675.1, from coordinate 644 downwards.
CCGGTGCTGGTGGAGAAGAAGGAGTGCGGTCTGAACTTGGTGGAGGATCTGCTGAGCTGCTACTGCCATCACCTGTCGAAGGAAGTCTCCTTGCGGCCTTGTCAATCAACGAGCGCTCAAGGGCAGCTTCAATATCTGCCTGCTCCTGTTCATCTTATGCTGTTGGGAGTTCAATTCCTTTACCTTTATCCTTTGCATCCGGAATTGCACTCTCCTCAAGTTCTTCACTGGCCTCCTCGGAATCTTCCAAGTCATAATCTGATGACGCTGCTTCTAATGTCTCTTCATCAGTGGAGGCAATGCGAATTGGAGCAGCAGAAGTCTGCGACACTTTTGCAGTTGGCAGAGGTATGTCCTTCAGCAATGTCGAAAAATCAAGGCCCAAATCAGCCTGGCCAGCACTTGGTTTACCCGCATTGGGAAGGACTGAAGAAATGTCGAACTCTGGATTTTGCATTTTCTGAAGGTCTGACTTTAGTTGCTTGACATCCTCCTGTAACTGGGGTATACCGTCAACCCTTGATTCAAGCTTTGATAATCTCTCTCCGAATTCATGTTGTTGTTGCAACAGTGGAGTCACAGCTTTTTTAATCAGGTTAGGCAATTCTTTCAAGAGTTGGTCTAATTTGGAGTTGGTGTGTTGC
>MCJB01041664.1:7106-57670 GCA_002018475.1 Nicotiana obtusifolia | reverse complement strand
TTAGGATTTCGGCCTTGGCCGTTGATCGGATTCGATCTTGTTTTTGTCTTTTAGGCCTTAGCCTAATGTCGAATCATCTGTGCAAGGGCTTATCGATTATTTCGGCCTTAGCCGTTGATCGAATTCGATTTCATCTTTATTCCTTAGGCCTTAGCCTTATACTGAATTATTTGTGCGAGAGTTTCTCGATTACCTCGGCCTTGGCCGTTGATCGATTTCGATCTTATCTTCGTTACTTAGGCCTTGGCCTTATACTGAATTATTGGTGTGAGAGTTTCTCGATTACCTCGGCCTTGGCCGTTGATCGATTTTGATCTTATCTTCGTTACTTAGGCCTTGGCCTTATGCTGAATTATTGGTGTGAGAGTTTCTCCGTTACCTCGGCCTTGGCCGTTAATCGATTTCGATCTTATCTTCATTACTTAGGCCTTGGCCTTATGCTGAATTATTGGTGTGAGAGTTTCTCGACTACCTCGGCCTTGGCCGTTGATTGATTTCGATCTTATCTTCGTTACTTAGGCCTTGGCCTTATGCTGAATTATTGGTGTGAGAGTTTCTCGACTACCTCGGCCTTGGCCGTTGATCGATTTCGATCTTATCTTCGTTACCTTTTCATAATCTGTTTCTTCCTCTGTCGCATTAATGTGGATAAAAAGGCCTTCGAAAGTTGTTAACATAACACAAATGTAAGAACGAAATGATTTCGTTCAAGTATAGGGTAGCAATACACTTTCATCAATTAGGGACGAGTTTTGATCGATCTAACTGGGTACGACTCCTTTGGCCGTTTGACCCTTACATTTATTCCTAGCGATCTTCTACTCTTCTCCCCTTCAAATTGACGAGAACAAAATCATTTGATTAGCATTTCTATAAAGTAGCGCGGTATACGTGCTGCCTCATTAAAAACCTTGCCGAAAAACCCATATTGGGACAAAACCGGACGAAGGAAAAAAGAGTGCAGCGCGCGCTTTCAGCCTAAGGAGGAGGTGTTCACCCGATCTCGGTGTGCCCTGCATGTGTTAGTATTGATAAATGAGAATAAAAAGAAAACAGGAAAAAGGTAGAGTAGGGTACCTCAACAGTAGTACTTTTTCAGGTGGCTTATGTTCCAGTTGTTTGGTAGTGGTTTGCCGTTTAGAGTCCCCAATTTGTAGGAGCCTTTTCCGGTAACTTTCAGTACNCTTACCTGGAGCTCGTGGAAGCGGCCCAACTATGTCCATTCCCCATTTCATGAATGGCCAAGGTGACAGAACTGAATGCAATATTTCGGCTGCTTGATGGATGATCGGAGCATGTCTTTGGCACCCGTCACATCTGCGCACAAACTCTTTTGCATCCTTTTCCATATCGGCCCAGTAGTATCCTGCTCGAATTATTTTTCGTACCAATGAATCCGAGCCTGAGTGATTGCCACAAGCCCCTTCGTGTATTTCTTTCAAAATATATTCTGTATCTCCGGGTCCGAGACATATAGCTAAGGGTCCTCCGATAGTTTTTCTGTAGAGGATCCCGTCATCGGTTAAGCAAAATCGTGCTGCTTTAGTGCGTAAGGCCCTCGATTCTTTGGGGTCGAGGGGGACCTTTCCTGATCTGAGGTATTCTATGTATTTATTTCTCCAGTCCCATGTTAAGCTTGTTGTATTGACCTCAGCATGGCCCTCCTCCACTTTGCTGGTTTCCCGAACGGTTTTCCCTTCGGATGCTAGGTGTTGAATCTGATGCTTGGGAGGCTTCGATTGCTACATGAGAGTTAACATCGGCCGGAATTTCTTGTTCGACCAAGTTGTTATTTTCTACTTGTTCGTTGACTTCGTTTCTGGGCGGAGGTATTTGAGCCATGCTTGTCACGATTTTGTGAAAAATAAAGGACTTATTCACACAATGATTACAGAATTGCACCTTCGTTGCTTGGAAAGAATTTACTAATATCCTTGGCCCCACGGTGGGCGCCAAACTGTTTTACCCTTGAAATTGGGTAACAATTGAATTTATAGTGAGACTAAGGATCCGTAAATTATTTCACTATCAGGTGAAGGCGAAATTCACGTGTTTATAATTGAAACAACAATGGAATGATCAAATTATAAATTGATAAGAGATTCTGAAGAAGAAAGATAATGAGAGAGCTTGCAAAGAATTCTATTTTTCAGATTATCCAAAAAGTGTCTGTACATAGGATGCATTTCATCCTTATAAACTCTTTTTCCCGCCTGGGTTAGCTGAAGAGTTTCTGCATTTAATGTTACATGGGTAAGTGCAAAGGTTACATAGATAAATGTAAAAGATACATGGATAAGTGTAAAGTCTTACAATAAAAGTGACATGCGAATTACAAAGGAAAACATCAATTATTACGAGATTCAGTATATTTGATATTTCTAAATAATGGCATGACTATCGAGGAAATACGAGGATATTCGACTCGTCCGGAGATGGAATGTGATGGGTTAGGATCGAACCTCGGCTGTTCGACCTCTTTCTGATCAACCGAACCGGATTCGGTTCTCGAATTATACTTCATGATTTCGGTCCATGCATTTCGACCTAGTGATTTCCGACCCGGCCTTGTTCAGTTGTATTCGACCCGGCCTTGTTAAGTTGTATTCGACCCAGTACAGCTTTTAAAAAAGATTAATCTGATGTCCTTGTTTAGAAAATAAAACGCATCATTGTTTCTACCTTCTATGTGCAGCACCCCTATTTCAAAGCTTCTCTCTTTTTTATAATCTTTATCTGCTTGTGTACATTTATTTGATAGTAATAACGTATAACGTAGCTCCCTTCTTTTTTTTTTTTTGGGGGGGTGTGAAGCAGTGTCGAACCAAAATACCCAGTCATAGTGTCCTGACAGTTTTTCTATCTTAATAGGAGGTTGAAAGGTATAAGTTGGGGTATCCTAAAGATGAGTACAGAAGAGAAATGTCCAATGCGACAAATTAATAAAGGGAGCATGGTGTTGGGTGGGAGCAATTTAACTCACAATGACTGCATAAAACGGACTCAGGTTTTGAATTTGACAAGTTTTATTATATATGTTATCCTGTTTTCTTGCCTTCTGTATATCATGTTTCGTTCCTTGCTATGCTCCTATAATTCCTTTTCTCTATTAGGTTGAGTTCTTATGTTGAGAAAATCGAAGAGCGCAACATTAATTTTTTGATTAGATAGTATCCTGAAAATATAATTTCTATTTAACCATTTGTACGTTATGGCGAAATTATCGGTCTGCAAATTACCTTCTATCAATGAAAGTTGAAAATTATTTCCAATTTTATTTGGAAGACAATAAAAAAGAAACTTGCCCACTTCAAATTAAGTTTAATAACCAAAGTATAACGAACTTTTAGAAGTTGTTTTTAAATCGACTGAGTGTTTTAATATATCTCAATATTTGATAATTCCAAACAAAAAAAAAAAAAAAAAAAAAAAACTCATACATATTTTTACTTTATTTCTCTCATAATAACAAGTATAATATATAATGATAATATTGATATATATTACGAAGTATTGAGGTATCTTTAGAAAGGGATTAGTTGAAATGAGTTCTTGAAGTGTAGTTGTTGTATCATGCTACCCCATTACAGATTTTCAACAGTGCATTTAATTTGTTGGAGTTAATTAGATGAATATTTTATTAGAGATTCACAATATATGAAAAATAGGAACTATTATAAAAGAAATTTGACAATTTTTCGCTTGTATTTTATTGTTGATAAACAAAGATGGCAAGGACCCAAAGGACCTAAACTTCGTATCATGAGTACTTGGTTAATGGTCATTTTAAGGTGTTTCGTTCTTCTCTTATTCTCTTACGACATTTAGATATGTTATGTTGTTAAGTTTATATATACTTGCATACTATTGATACGTGTGATTTATAGGTTACATATTCAAATTGTGAAAACAGTCACTAATACTTATATTAGGATAGACTGTCTATATGAGATAGGATACTTTCCCGAACACTCAATGAACGCGGGATATCTTGTGCAACGGATAGTTCGTTACGCTGTTGATGCATAAAAATCTTTTCATTTGAAATTTTTTAATCATTAATATAATTATTCAAGGAACTATATCTCATTTTTGTGACATGATAATTTGTTATCAATGTTGTATGTATGTTAAGTTTTGTCTTATCGTTTTTATGATCTGATTTTACATTTTATGTGTGGAAAATACTTTGCTTTGAAAGAAGACTTTTGAAGGATAAATGACGGCTTACCTCATACTCAACGCAAATGTAGTCCGAAAATAATTTCTTGTAAAAACATGGTCGATCAATTTTCAATGTTAGATTGTATCAATTACATTTTTTTCCTTCATAGCTAATTTTACGTTGTATTTTCAACAGGAATATTAATATCGCTACCATGACTACTGATCATGACGGAGTAATCGAAACAGATGAAGAAAATATATGCCAAGAACATCATTTATAAGGAAGGCTGTAGTTGGTGAGATATATTTTATTACATATTTGTACTTCATAATACCAAAATAAGTTAAAAAAAAATACATGAATCTAATTAAACGTTAACTTGTTCATATTTATCGGTTCATATAATATGCAATTATCTTGACCTCTACAAACAAGTCAGCATATATACGACGATCCAAAATATTATTAATCAAAGAAATTTGTACTTTATTCTTTTATGTATAATCATTAACTCAAACTTTTATTTTAATAATATTAATATGATTGCATAAAATTGTGTATTACATGACTAAGTATATAAGTGCAACTTGCACGCACATAAGAAGAAACTAGTATGTATATATATCATTAGGACCTAGAACAAAGAATACTATCTCTCGGGAAGGCGCATTAAAATTACAGGGGGAGGACCGCGAACATTCAATCAGCTTTACCAACAAATACATATCTGATATGGGCAGGCAAGAGAGAACCATTGTGTTCCGGGTTCGATCAGCTTTACTAGCAAATACGTATCTTATATGTGTCAAGAGAGAACCATTGGAAGATATTAGAAGACGGAGGAAAAACAAAAAAGAAAAAGTGATCCCGTAGTAACGGCAAACGAAATGCGAGCTGTCTAAACCATGAAAACTGAATTTTGGAAGAGCAATATAAGCATCGTGCTTGTGTGTAATCATCCGTTGCTAATTCTTGTATATTTTGAAGAATCCATACAAAGTAACCACGGTGACACATTTATGCAACACTGACACGAATATGTTAAGAAAATAAAAGGTTCGATGTAACACTGTCTGTAAGATCAATAGATTATTTAGATGTTCTAAAAAGGAAAGTTAGGATCTGTTAGCGCATTTTACAGTTGAAACCCCAACTGAAATAATGAGCTGCTTATGGATCGAGGGGGAAATCTTTTCTATGTATGATTTTCTTGATAAATAGTCAGACTTTTTTTTTTTTTTTTTTTTTTTTGGCTAAGGGAAGCTACAAGGTTTGGAGTTGTTTACCTGTAAAATGATACACTTAAATTTATTACATGGTTTATAGATAAGTGAACTGATTTGATCCAAAAATGATAAAGAAATAAGATTAAACATGTGATTTAGCAATTGAAATTGAAGAAGATGACAAGCTTGGCTCCGAGCGCAATGCCTCCGAGGACAAATGTAAAAGCAATGATAAAGAACGAATAAAGTTGTTTAATTGAGAGAAAAAGTAAATTGCAGCATATGTTTGCCAAGAGTTTTCGTGCCTTACAATGGCTGTTGAGCCTACTATTTATAGCTTTACCTAAGGAAATAAGATCCTATGATCAAACTCATCTTAAATGACAATAAAAGAGTCATTGATGAGCACGTAACGACAGGCCATGAATGCAAATATTCTCTGTAATGGTCGCTCATTTAATGTTAGAAGATATTCCCTCATTGAATGCTATCTGATGGGAAATACTTGATCTTCTCCCGTTGACCATGCTCCCTTCGGGATTTATTCGATGTCGGTTGAATTTGTATTTGGTATTGGTCATCACTTGACTTGACTTTTACCTATCTTCGGTTCCACGTGTCATGATATCATTCGATCATTTATTATAAATCAATTTTACCCCATATAGATAGTTCCCCTACTTTTCAGTGACATATCTTTGTGTTTTCGAAAAGTTGATGAAGATTCCTTTCTTGGTGGGAAAGTTCCTGAACAGTCTCTGACGCTTGAAAGGACGCACGTCTTCTCGTATTTAATACCCCGAACACATGTTGCCCCATGATTCAGCAAATATTTTTACCGATTTTTGAGATAATTATGACAACGATTTTTGCCTTCTATAACTTCCCTTCTACTCGTTATTTTCACTTCTTTACTTCCAAAATTTTCATAAGTCTTTCTTCCTCTTTGCATCTTGCTTAAAAAAAAATTCACCTTCTCCGACTTTCTTAGCAAAAGTTTTACTGATCCTTTATTACCATAGCTTCTTTCACTGCACCCTTTGAAAACTCCGGTCTTCTCTTTGGTGGAGGCCCAAAAAAAAATAAGGAAAAAGAAAATGATGTCGATTCTGAACCTCCAACTGTAAGCACCATCATACCATAACATCTAATAACAACTTCCAAGAGAAGGCCACCTCTGCATCTTTGCGGACATGGCCTGTTAGTAGGTTTCCTTCCTCCATTTGCCCTTCAAGTATCCCAATTGTGAAGGATGACTATAACTGCCCCTATATTGAAATCCCCGCCCCAAATATAATAGAGCGGGTTATCTTCACCAAGGTTGGTTTTACGTATGTCTATACATACCCCTTTACCTTGGGTCCATCCTCTCTGGGGTTGAATCGTCCCCATAATTTTGGAGTTTTTCCACTGGTGGTACCAGGTCTGCTTAGTACAAGTAGGACAATCCATATGGCGAACAGTGGCTTGCATTCGCCAACTGTGCAAGGAGACCAGGAAAACCCTAACTCTCGCACACGTAATGAATCTTTACTCTCCCAAAATTTTCCGTGGGGGAGTAATAAACTTTAGCAAACATGGTCACCACGCTCTTCCTACCAGTGTGGATGATGACAATGATCGTGGGTGGATGGAGCGATTTATCATCATCGCTACCTGGGACATCATCCGGCCACAATTCTGTATTTTCTTAAGTTGTGGAATCGCTTTCGTAAGTTTTCAATTATTCATTTCCTTCCTTTGTGAAAAAATTATTTTCTGTTATTGCTGATCTTCTTGTTTCTTTTGTTTCAGCTACCTGATGGGAGCCACCACGAGTTCAAGGCCCGGTGATATTGGGCATATTTTCGTATGTTTCGATATTAATTTACTCGTATTTTTACTGCTCCTTGGTTCTACTTTCTGTGATATAACAACCTTAGCTTGATTATTGAGTTTATATTAATTGGGTGTTATTGTAATTTATTAGGGATAATTGAAGCTAATTGTGGAGACAAAATGAAGACAAAGAAGGAAAGTTTTATAAAATTACAAGAGAAAGAATAAAGAAGAGAATGAAGGAAAGCTTACCTGGAGAGACATGAAGCAGCAAAAGTTAGGTAGCCAAAACAAGTCCAACATAGAAAGGAAAGGCTAGCGACGCAAATCAAATTGGCCGTGTTAATTATCGTGAAACACTCCAAAACGCACCCTGCTAATCAACAGATTAGATAAGTCAAAGTGACTACATCAACCGGAAAATGTAATAGGAGAGACGTTAATGCCATAACCCTGGAATATCCCCATCTCATTGAATTCTTTCTAAGTGTTTGTTTGAGGTCTGGTTTCAGCAAAGAGAACAAGATAAAATGTCCCAACACCAAGAAGCCATGCAATTACACGAACAACTTCAAGAGGCTAAGGCTAAGTGGCCGAGCTCCATGATGCTGTGCTTGCTTTTGCCGAGCGCGAGTCTGCCTTTGAGGAACAAATAAATAATTTTAAGGCACACTTAAGCTCCAAAACTAAGAAGGCCAATACTGTCGAGGAGAAGAGGTCCTGAATGGAGGAGAGGCTAAAGAGGTCGATGGACCAAAACCGGCTTCACTCGGCTACAAATGTTGAGCTCGATGCTCGCCTCAGTGCCCTGAGATCTGAAAGGGATGGATTTCAGGCCAAAATTGATAAACTCCAAGCAAAGCTCCAGGACCAATAGGATTTCCTCATTATTTAGAAGACTTATGCTATATATCATATGAGGAGGAAAACTTTGAAAGAGGCCATAGTGGACATTGCTAACATAGATGATTGTATTGCCTAGGCCCGAGAATCGGAGTTGTCTACTCGTGAACGCCTTCCCACTCGGCCCACTACAACTGGCTTCTCGAGTATTGGTTCTGAGGATTCGGGGACCGAAGTGGAGATTGAGAAAGATGAAGATGAAAGCCCCAAACCGTTAGTGGATCCTCCTTCCTCCATTGGGAGAAACGCAGATCCCTCTCTCCCTTTGGGCTTCGGCGACAATGATGCATAGTTTCTTTTTTTTTTCTCTTCTGTTTTTTTTGTACTTTGTATTTGTAATTTTGCCAAACTTTTCATCGAGTTTGGCACTTTTATAAACAAAGATTTTTTTGCTTAAGTGTTGTGCAAAATATATTCTTTTTGAGTTGAATTGGTTAAAGCTTCGGGTATATTTTCATCCGATAGCTTTTGATTCCAGGCATAAATTCTTTTGCAATCAATCCTTTACTATGAGGGCTTCATAAGAGAGGGCCTTCTTATATTTACGATACTCTTGAAGAGGACGTCTCCTGTTCATTCCGGCACAAGCATTTGAAGTTTTTGTTGACTTTCAAATGATAAGATTAACTCATCATTTGGACAAGAAATAAGATAAATATAAAAGGACTTTGTTTTATTCCTTCTATCTTTAAAAGTACATAAGCATTCATTTGCTAAAGTAAAAACTGTCAATACATGTGGCTAACTTGTACAACTTATTTCTACGGGGCTGATCATGCAGCCCCTGGTCCTGATGAAACATTGATCTGGGTTCTCGCAGTCCCGATTTTCGTGACACTCCTGGTGCCGTGTCAGATATTATTCTCCCCCTCAGTGTTCGAATGCGAAGCATGCGAATTTGAGCACTAAAAGTCTTGCTTCGCTGGTGGAAATGACTTATGAATGGTTAAATAATTCTTTTTAGTGATGGAAGGCAAAGCTTAGCATCGAACCAAAGATTATTTAATCATCCATATAGCCGTTTGTCATCGATGTGAAAATTTTGGTGCCTTAGTTCCAAAAGGTCTTTCCTTTTGCAGATGACACTCCTTTTGTAGTATGCTTTCCATTGCTATCTCATTAAACCTTGCCAGAAAAAACCCGATTGGGACAAAAATGGGCGAAGGCAAAAGAGCGCAGCACATACTTTCAGTTTTGAGGTGAGTCACATTCCAATTACTGGGCAATTTGACTCCATCTTGATTTTCCAACTCATATTATCCTTTACCAGTGATAGCTGAAATCTGGTAAGGGCCTTCACATGTTGGACCTAGCTTTCCGGTGTTGACTTACCGAGTGCTCTAAGACACCCTTCTCACCAAGTCTCCTACCTTGATGTAACGGAGACTGGCCCTCTGATTGTAGTATCTTTCCATCCTTTGTTTTTGAGCTACCATCCTCATGTACGCCAAGTCCCTGTGTTCCTCGAGCAAGTCCATCTTCACCAGCAACGCTTCATTGTTTTCTTCTCTGTTTGTTCGGGAAAACTGCAAAGTTGGTTCCCCACCTTCTTCCGGTATTAGAGCTTCCACGCCATATACAAGAGAGAAAGGTGTTTCTTCCATGCTTGACTTTGTCGTTGTCCGATATGCCCACAGTACACCCGGTAGCTCATCGGGTCATTTCCCTTAGCATCTTCTAACTTTTTCTTCAGGTTTTGAATGATTACCCTGTTGGTTGATTCTGCCTGCCCGTTAGTACTGGGATGGTGTGGTAAGGATGTAATTCTTTTGATTTTCAATCCTTCCAAAAATTTGGTGACTTATGAGCCTACGAATTGTGGCCCCTTGTCACAAGGAATCTCCTTCAGTATTCCGAATCGGCAGATTATTTAGGTCCCATATGAGGTCCATTACTTTGTGTTCACCCGTCTTTTGGTAAGGACCTGCTTCAACCCATTTAGTGAAGTAGTCCGTTAGAACTAAAAGAAATCTTACCTTTCCGGGAATCGGTGGCAAAAGACCAACTATGTCCATCCCCCATTTCATGAACGGCCATGAGGATAACACCGAATGTAAGAGTTCTACCGGTTGATGTAACATTTGTACATAACATTGACAGTTGTCACACTTCTGAACAAATGTCTTTGCATCCTTTTCCATCCGAGGCCAGTAATAACCTGCCCTAATCAACTTTAGAACTAACGAATCCGCATCAGAGTGATTCCCGAAAACTCCTTCGTGGACTTCTCTCATCACGTAGTCCTCCTCAGAAGCCCCCAGACACCAGGCCAATAATCCTTGGTATGATTTTTTGTATAACTGCCCATCTACGATGCAGTAACGAGCTGCTTTGGTCCATAATGCCTGGGACTCCTTCAGGTCTTTGGGTAACTTGCCATGCCGAAGGTACTCGACAAACTCATTCATCTAGTTTCAGACTAATTTGGTTGAATAGACCTCGCAGTAACCGTCCACATCCAATACCGAGTGCAGAATTTGAACAACTATACCGGAGTCAGATCCTTTCATCTCTGTAGATGACCCTAGGTGAGCCAATGCATCTTCTTCCATATTTTCTTCCCTTGGAATGTGTATGATCGACCATTCTCTGAATTGTGCAAGCAATGCCTAAACCTTGTTCACATACTCTTGCATGTGCTCTTTCTTTGTGTCAAAAATCTCGTATACTTGGTTTACTACCAGCTGGGAATCACACTTTATCTCAATGATCTCGGAACTGAGTCCTCGAGCCTATTCAAGTCCTGCAACCAACGCCTCATACTCGCTTCATTGTTAGTTAATGGAACAATATTAATAGCCTGCCTTAGGGTTCCCCCAGTGCATGACTAGAACTATCCCGAGACTGGACCCTTTGACATTAGAAGCTCCATCCATAAATAAGGTCCAAACTCCTGATCTCGTTTCCGAAACCAACACTGCTTCCTTAGCAGCCAAGGGCATTAATCCGGGACTGAAATTGGCCACAAAGTCAGCAAGAACTTGTGGCTTTATCGCAATCCTGTGTTTGTACTCAATGTCGAACTCACTGATTTCAGCCGCCCATTTAGCCAAACGGTCTGAAACTCAGGCTTATGAAGGACATTCCTTAAAGTAAAGGTTGTCACAACGGCTATCGGATGGCATTGAAAATAAGGTCTAAGCTTTCGAGAGGCAATTACGAGAGCTAAGGCAAACTTTTCGAGGTATGGATATCGAGTCTCTGCTCCTGACAATATTTTGCTAATATAATAAACATGAAATTCCGTACCTTCTTCCTCTCTGACTAAAACGGCACTCACTACACCTTCGGAGACCGCTAGGTATATTAACAACTGCTCGCCTTCCCCTAGTTTTGATAGTATGGGGGGATTGATAATTATCTTTTTAGGTCTTTCAATGCATGTTGGCATTTCGGAGTCCACTCGAAATTGTTCTTCTTTTCAAGAAGTGAGAAGAAGTGATGACACTTTTCTGAGGATCTTGAGATGACCCTGCGTACAACTACTAACCTTTCGGTTAATCTCTACACCTCTTCACGCTGGTCAACTGGTCCGAGATGTCTTCGATGGCTTTTATTTTGTCGGAGTTTACCTCGATCCCTCTTTGTGATACCAATAACACCAAGAACTTATTGGAGCCAACTCGGAACGCACATTTTTTTGGGTTGAGTTTCATGCTATGTTTCCTTAGGATGTCGAAATCTCTTGGAGGTGTTTCAAATGATCTCCTGCATTGAAAGAATTTACTAACATGTCATCAATGGATACCTCGATTGTTTTGCCTATCTGATTTTCAAATATTTTGTTAACGAGCCTCTAATAAGTGGCTCCGGCATTCTTAAGCCCAAATGGCATCACATTATAGTAGTGTGTGCCAAAGTTTGTTATGAAAGAAGTTTTTTCCTGATCCTCCGGTTTCATCTTGATTTGATTGTACCCGGAGTAAGCATCAACGAAACTCATTAAATAGTGTCTGGCCATAGCATCATTCAGTTGATCAATGATTGTCAATGGAAACGAGTCTTTAGGGCACGTCTTATTTAAATCCTTATAGTCTACACACATCTGAACTTGTTATTCTTTTTGGTACTACAACTATATTGGCTAACCATTCTGGATATTTTACCTCTCGGATGGAACTAATATTGAGTAATCAGGTTACCTACTCTTTAACAAACATATTCCTGACCTTAGCAATCGGACGTTTCTTCTGCCTTACCGGTGGGAATTTTGGGTCCAGTCATAGCTTGTGTACGGCCACTTTTAATGGGATATCTATCATATCTGAGTGCGACCATGCAAAACAATCTACGTTAGCTTTAAGAGAATTTATAAATCCTAACCTGTGTTCAGGGTTGAGTCCTGTTCCCAAGTGAAACTTTCTTTCAAAAACTTTTCAAATAGGGCCACTTGCTCGAGTTCTTCCACGGTTGACTTGGTCGCATCCGTCTCCTCCGGTACCTGAAAATATCTCATGACCTGGTGGGATTCTGACGACTCCTCGCCTTTATCGTCTTCATTCAGGAAGGGAAAAATCATCAGTTCCTGTAATTATTATTTGCTTGGCTCCTTCAAATTGCTGCTAAAGATTGTTACTATGTTCATCTCCCTTGCTGCCGGTTGGTCTCGTCATATTTGCTTGATCCCTTCTGGTGTTGGAAACTTCAGTAACTGATCATATGTCGAGGGTATAACCTTCATCTCGTGCATCCAAGGCCTCCCGAGGACTACATTGTAGCCCATATCGCCATCTACCACTTCGAATAAGGTGGTTTTGGTTACCCCTTCTGTGTTCGTGGGCACCGGGATATCTCCTTGGGTTGTCACACTTGCCAAGTTGTATCCAGCTAAAAGTTTTGTCGCCGGTATGATGCTTCCGGTCAGCGTTGCTTGCTCCAACACTCTCCATTGGATGATGTTGGCTGCTCTTCCTGGGTCAACCAAAACACGCTTAATTTTGAAATCTAAAATATTAAGAGAGATTACTAGAGCATCATTATCTGACCGAAGAAGCCCGTCAACATTTTCCACCGTGAAAGTGATATCATCTTCTGTGACTTCTTGGAGCCTCTTATTGTGAGTCACCAATATCTTTATTTTTTTGGCCGCCGAGAAGGTTACACTGTTGATTTTATTTCCTCCGAAAATCATGTTGATAGTCAACCGAGGGGAGTCTTCTACCGCCTTCGAAGGCTCTGCATTATCTGGCTTAGGCCATAGTTTTTCTTGGCTCGATCACTTAAAAATTCCCTAAGATGGCCATTCTTCAACAATGTCGCCACCTCTTCACGTAGATGCCAGCAATCCCTAGTTCTATGGCCGTGAGTCCCATGATATTCACACCACAAGTTGGGATCCCTCTAGGTGGGATTAGATCTGATTAACTTTGAGAATCGTGCTTCTTTGATATTCCTCATCGCCGATACCAACTCCACTAAGCTGATGTTGAAGTTGTAATTCGATAATCTGGGATATGTGGAGTCTCGGGCCGCTAGTACCTCTTTTTCTTGTAATGACCTACTGTTCCGGCAATGGTCGGTTCTTCTATTGAGAGCGAACCTATCCAAGGATCGTAACCCTTTACTGTAGCGTCCCTTGGTTCTTTCATACTGCAGGAAACGACCTTTAGAAGATCGCTGATCCGCATCAAAGTCGCTTTTAAACTCTTCCTGGTTCTTGTCTCGGTCCCGTCCCTTGGTTGATGTCGGGAACCCGAACTGATCGTCTTCTATCCTTATTTTTGACTCATAACGGTTATGGACATCTGTCCATGTAGTTGCTTGAAACTCAAGCAGGCTTTCTTTTAGTTTTCGGGAGGCGTCAGAGCTCCGCAAATTTAGACCCTTTGTGAATGCCTCTGCTGCCCACTCATTTGGTACCGCCAGTAGCAACATCCTCTCTTTCTGAAACAGATCACGAACTCTCGCAACAATTCGAACCCGCCTTGTGCAATCCTAAATATGTCCGCCTCTCTGGCTTGAACCTTTCTTGCCCCAGCATGGGCCTTAATGAACGAATCTGTAAGCATCTCAAAAAATTCAATTGAATGATTGGGTAAAAGAGGATACCATGTCAGAGCCCTTTCTGTGAGGGATTTGCCAAACTTCTTGAGAAAGACCGAATCGATCTCATATTAAGCCAAATCGTTCCCTTTCACAGTCGTGGTGTAGGTTGTGAAGCGCTCTTGTGGATCCGAGGTCCCATCATACTTTGGTATGTCCGGCATTTTGAACCTCTTCGATATTATCTTTGGCACTGCTTTTGGCTTAAATGGCAATTGCATGTATTTTTTCGGATCTTGGCCTTTCAGAACTAGTGGTGCGCCCGGAATCTGATCCATTCGGGTGTGAAACTCTTTCGAATTTTGATCCATTCGTTCATTCATTTCCCTCATAATTCTCATGAGCTCGATTTTGAAGGGGCCACTCCTGTTGTCATTCCTAGATCCGCTACCGGTCCTTCTAGCACTGTCGAAATTGACTTCACCCCTTGGGGTGTTATTATCGGATCTTTGAGTCATTTGATTTGCAGGAACACTTGGAGGAACCGAGCCCTTACTGTTTGCATTATCGGAGACACCTGAAAATGCCTGTTTTAACTCCGTCATCACCCGATCCTGCCTTAAGAGGTGAGAGTTGGCTCCCACACATGCCGAGGATACTGTCCTTCACGAAGCCGGGTTGTTTCCTCCCCTTCGTTATGGGTGTCGCTGATTGATTCTTCGTGTTGAAATCTTCCCTTTCCTCAATGTTGTATGTGAGGTTGACATCATTAGCTGCTATTTCTGATTTCTTGCTAAGGAAAAAATCAAACAAGTTAGTTACAAACATAAGAATCAAAGCAATTACGCAACTGTCTAGGCCCCACGATGAGCGCTAAACTGTTTATCCATAAAACGGTACAGCTGAATTTGTTACGTGGTTTATAGACAAGCGAACTGATTTGATCCAAAAATGATAAAGTAATAAGATTAAAGATGAGATTTAGCAATTAAAATTAAAGAAGATAACAAGCCTGGCTCCGAGCGCAATGCCTTCGAGGACAAAAGTGAAAGCAATGATAAAGAACGAGTAAAGTTTGTTTAGTTGAGAGCAAAAGTAAAATGCAGCATATGTTTGCCAAGCTTTTTCGTGCCTTACAATGGTTTCTGAGCCTACTATTTATAGCTTTATGTCACGTCCTTAGTCGTTAGCTAAGTACATGTGCGGTACTTGATAATTTTCTCACGATCTTGCAGAACTTGCTCACGTTCTTGCTATGCCAAGTCAGCCTTATTACACTCAAGATCGCTAAGAGAATGGTAGAAAGAACACAAGAGAAATTGTTAAAGGAAGCTTTTTATTAGAGAGAACTTAAATTATTTTCTTGATGAATTACAAATGGATGGCCCCCTTTATATACTAGTCTCCTAGAGGCTAGAATGTAACTATTAATTGTTACACAAGTCCTTATTATTTACAAGATAAGGGCTTTTTCTAGAATTCTCTACAAGCCTAAAAGATTCCAAGGACTTTCCTAGCAAATCCATAGGGATCTAGGGTCTTCCAAAGGAAATGTCCATACTTTTCTAGAATCTTCTCACAAATTCTAGCTTTCCTCCTATGTAAGCTTCCACATGGCTTTAATATATTCCAAATGACACCTATGTGGTATGATGACATGGCGGGTCATCGCACTCTCCCCCACCTAGTGTTGCGATGACCGCGGCGTAATGCTGCTGCATAAACTCTCGGATCTTATCTGTGAATTGCCATAAGTCTTCATATCGTTCCCATATGGCCTCTTCCGGTAATTGCCCCTTCCAATGGATGAGTAACATAGCGGTGGCTTTTTGCCCTTGTTTTCTCCTGGCCTGGTAATCCATGATAACCTCAATCTCCCTATCATGTGAGGAGGTGATAGTCATAAGCGCTCGACTTGATTGGCCCCTACTCGGGTCATCCTTGTCTTCATGATATGGCTTAAGCATGTTGGATGGAAGACGAGGTAGATCTTGAGATACGATGGCATGTCAAGCTTGTATGAGATCTTTCCTACCTTGGCGACGATCTTAAATGGCCCCTCATACTTGCGAATCAGATTCTGATGCATGCCTCGTAGTTCCGTGAACTGTCTTGGGTTAAAATTTACCATGACCATGTCCCCAACTCTATAGTTCATGGGACGCTGCTTATGGTCCGCAAACTTCTTTATCTTCTTAGCCGCCCTATCCAAGTAGGACTTAGTAGTGTCAAGCTGCTCCTCCCATTCTTTGGCCATATGATAAGCCCCCAAACTCTTTCCCTCGAACGCGACTAGCAATGAATGTGGAGTTTGTGGCTGTTGGCCTGTGGCTAGCGCAAATGGTGTCCGCCCCGTGGAATCACTCCGCTGCAAGTTATAAGAGAATTGTGCAATGTGTAGGAGCCTTGCCCAATCATAGCCTTGCCCAATCTTTCTGATCCGCGTTTACATAATCCCTCAAGTAGCATTCTAGTAAGGCATTGATTCGTTCCGTTTGTCCATCCGTCTGTGGGTGGAAACTAGTGGAAAAGTGCAGTTCCATGCCAAGTATGTCGAATAACTCTCTCCAAAAGTTTCCAGTAAAATGGGGGTCTCGATAACTGATAATATGCCTTGGCAAGCCCCAATACTTCACCATGTTCTTAAAGAATAGTTTGACGGCTTCCTTGGCAGTGCAACCTGGTGAGGCGGGCATGAAGGTGGCATATTTGAAAAATCTATCCACCACCACCATAATAGTACCATAACCGTCGGACTTCGGTAGGCAAGTGATAAAGTCCATAGTCACGCTCTCCAATGGATGTTCTGCAATTGGTAGTGGCTCCAAAAGTCCTCCGGGTTTTTGTTGCTCAACCTTGTTGTGTTGACAGACAAGACAAGTCTGCACATAACACTCCATGTCATCTCACATGCGTGGCCAATAGTAGGCTGACTCAACCAAGGCCTTAGTGAGACGTTGGCCTAGATGATCAGCCCACATTGTGTCATGATTCTCCCTTATGATCCGCCATCTAATGTCTCCAAACTTAGGCACGTAGACCCGCCGACCTGTGGTAAGCAGTAGGCTGTCTTCGACCCAAAAACATCTCGTATTGCCTTGGTTGGCTAACTCGATAAGTTGTTTCGCTGCTGGATCATGCTGCATGCCTTCTTTTACAGCTTCACAATCTCCCATCTTGTTGAAGTGATTGTGGCAAGTTCGGCTTTCTGGCTTAAGGCATCGGATAGATTGTTACCTTTGCCCGGCTTATACTCCATCACATAATCAAATTCGGCCAAGAAATCCTACCACCTAGCCTATTTTGGTGTGAGCTTCTTCTGCATCTGAAAGTAGCTAGTAGCTACATTGTCGGTCTTGACCATGAACCTCGACCCGAGCAAATAATGTCGCCATGTACGAAGGCAATGCACAACGGCAGTCATCTCCTTCTCTTGCACCGTGTAATGCCGCTCCATTTCATTTAACTTGCGGCTCTCAAATGCTATGGGATGCTTATCTTGCATCAAGACACCTCCAATGGTAAAATCTGAGGCATCCGTATGCACCGCAAATGTTTTGGAAAAGTCAGGTTATGCTAAGACTGGCTCCTCTGTTACAACTGCATTAAGGCCTTCAAACGCCTTTTGACAATGCTCCATCCAAACCCATGGCTTGTTCTTCTTTAGCAACTCAGTCAATTGTGCGGCTTTTGCTGAGTAGCCACTGATGAACCGAAGATAGTAGTTAACAAGGCCAAGGAAGGATCTCAACTCAGTTACCTTTATAGGCGCCTCCCGCTCCTGGATAACACGTACCTTAGCCCCGTCCATGCATAGCTCGCCATTGCTAATAACATGGCCTAAGAAGTGCACCTGTTATTGTGCAAACTCGCATTTCTCCCTCTTGATGTATAGCTCTTTCTCCCACAAAACTTGGAAACCTTCCTTAAGTGCTCCATGTGCTCCTCCAAGGTGTTGCTGTAGATGACTATGTCGTCTAGGTAGACTACCACGAACTGATCAAGGTAGGGATGGAAAATCTTGTTCATAAGGCTGCAAAATGTGGCTGGTACATTGGTTAAGCCGAAGGGCATCACCAACCACTCAAAAGCTCAATATCTCGTCACACATGCTATCTTCGGCTCATCCCCTTTTGCACTGCAAAACTGGTAGTAGCCCTTGCGAAGATCCACCTTGGTAAAGTACTTGGCTTGCCCAAGTCTATCGAACAAGTCAGCAATGAGCGCGATGGGGTACTTATTCTTCACTGTGACCTTATTAAGTGCTTGGTAGTCTATGCACAAGCACAACGATCCATCTTTCTTCTTTTGGAACAATGCTGGTGGCCGAAAGGTGCCTTTGATGGGCGAATGTGACCAACATCTAGTAGCTCTTTCAATTGTTTCCTGAGCTCCTCTAGCTCGGGCAGTGCCATACGCTATGGGGCAAATGCGGGTGGCTTAGCCCCTAGCTCCAACTCAATCTTGTGATCCACCTCTCGCCTAGGCGGCAAGTTCTTAGATAACTCCTCGGGCATGACATCTTTGCTTTCCTCAAGCAACTTCTCTTTGCAAGGCGGCAATGTCTCTTGAAAACTCTTATCTTCCTCCAGACTAGTGATGATTGCCACGAACGTCAGCTCCTCTTTCTTGATCCCCTTGACAACCTGCATGGCTGAAAGTTGTGCTTGGATCTGTCCGTGTAGCATAGTCATTGTAGGTACCATGGAAGATCTTTCTCACTCCATAACCAAGAGACATTGGAGGTAAGGGTCGATCAAGGCATGACAATGTCTAAAGAACTCTTGTCCCAATATGATGTCAAAGATATCCATAGCGGTTATGGTGAAGTTTGTCATACCTTTCCAAGTTCCCAATTTGACACCAACTCCATTAGCTACCCCACGAGCATTCTGTACCTCAGCGTTCACGGTCTTGACGCGAGAGTTGGTTGGAGAAAGCTTCAATTCTAGTCTCTTTGCGGCAGCCTCAGTCACGAAATTATGAGTTGCTCCAGTATCCACCATTGCACGAACAGGCTTGTTGTTGATGGTGAGATTCACGTACTGATTGCCATTCTCGGTAGGTTGGATAGATTGCTTCGTGACAGCACCGCATAATCCGATCATACCCAACTGTGCAGTTCCCAAACTCTCTTCCTACGGCTGCTCCTTCCATTCACGGACCATGGCGTTGAGGCTCTTTAGGTCGGGACAATTCCTGAAGCTGTGCGGCCCTCCGCATATGTAACATCCCTTCTTCTCGGCCTGCGCCTTCTTCTCGGCGTAGCCCTGACGGCCACTCGACTTTCTGGAATCTTGAGTCTTGTAGTATTCTTGTTGTATCTCCTTGCCTTTGCCACAATCTCTCCCACCTTTGACATTGTTAAACTTTGATTCTTTGCCTTTGCCTTTTTCGTGTTTGTCATGCCTAAAATCCATTAATGATTCGGCCTCCACTATGGCTTGGTCTATATCCGTGACTTGCCGACGTTGCATACTCCTGCTTAGCGCAATTTTGCTACCCGTCCATGAAGTGGAACAACAAGCCATTATTGGTCAGGTTGGGGATTTGAAGCATAAGGGTAGTGAACTCCTTGACATAGACATATATGCTCCCTGTTTGCTTCAACTCTCTAAGCTTGCGCTTTGCCTCATACAAGACATTGTTTGGAAAGAACTGTCACTTGAACTCGGCTTTGAACTGATCCCACGTGCTAATAGTACACAGACTTTTATCTACGTCGGCCATCTTCCTTCTCCACCATAGCATGGTAGTCTCTGGGAGGTACAACACTGCAGTGTTGATCATGGCCTCATCGTCCCTCACTTTGCGTGCCTGAAGTAGTTCTCCAAGTGCCAAAGGAAGTTTTCCACTTCTTGTGCATCACGAACACCTTTGAACACCGGGGGTTTGGGAGACTCGATCTTGGCCTCCCTCGTCATCACAACATTGCTGGCTGCCTCGGTCACACCAAAACTAACATGCTCCTCGAGTGACTCTATCTTTGCCTTCACAGCATCGATAGTACTCAAAGCCTCCATAAGTCTGCACTCTAAGGCAGTGATGGTTTGCCTCAGTTCCATCTCGGTCTGTGTAAGCCCCTCCAAGTCATTTCGGATACTCTCAATCTTTTAAAGAATGTGCCCCTCAAGAACGCTAAGGGTGCCTTCCACCTTTCCCAAGCGTAGGCCAAATATCTCCATATCATCCATCCCCGTGTTCATTCTCATCACCCACTCTTTACTGAGCGAGACGTCCTCGGGCAATACCTCCACTTTATCCTCGCTAGCCTCTGTGGCAGATAGTTCTTGGGATGTAAGCCCTTCGTTTGATACAACCTCGAGTGGCACCTCCTGGCTCTTGTTGGTGGCATTCCTCTTTTTGTTACGGCCATTCTTGTCAGCAGCATCTTGGATGACGTTGGCTTGGGTGTTAGTAGCGTTAATTTCTCAGTCGTTCGCCATTCCCTTAGTTGCAACCTTTGCTCTGATACCACGTTGTCACGTTCTTAGTCGTTAACTAAATACACGTAACACTTGATAATTTGCTCACGATCTTGCACAACTTGCTCATGTTCTTGCTATGCCAAGTCAGCCTTACTACACTCAAGATCGCTAAGAGAATGGTAGAAAGAACACAAGAGAATTGTTAAAGGAAGCTTTGTATTAGAGAGAACTTGAATTGTTTCTTGGTGAATTACAAATGGATGGCCCCTTTATATACTAGTCTCCTAGGGGCTAGAGTGTAGATATTAATTGTTACACAAGTCCATAATATTTACAAGATAAGGGCTTTCTCTAGAATTCTCTACAAGCCTAGAAGATTCCAAGGACTTTTCTAGCAAATCCATAGGGATCTAGGGTCTTCCAAAGGAAATGTTCATACTTTTCTAGAATCTTCTCACAAAAATGCTAGCCTTCCTCCTATGTAAGCTTCCACATGACTTTAATATATGCCAAATGGCACCTATGGGGCATGATGACATGGCGGGTCATCATATTTATCTAGGAAAATAAAATCCTGAGATCAAGCTCATCTTAAATAATAGTAAAAGAGTCATTGATGAGCACGTAACAACATGCCATAACTGCAAATATTCTCTGCAACGGTCGCTCATTTAATGTTAGAAATATTCCCTCATTGAATGCTATCCGATGAAAATACTTGATCTTCTCCCGTTGACCATGCTCCTTTCGGGATTTACCCGATGTCGGTTGAATTTATTGTATCCGGTATTGGTCGTTACTTGACTTGACTTTTACCTATCTTTGGTTCCACGTGTCATGCTACCATTCGACTATTTATGATAAACCAATTTTACCCTATACAGGAGCCTTGCGCAACTGGCAAAGTTGTTGTCATGTGACCAGGAGGTTACGGGTACGAGCCGTAAAAACAGCCTCTTGATACAGGGTAAGACTGCGTACAATAGACCCTTGTAGTTCAACCCTTCTCCGGACCGCGCATAGCAAAAGCTTAGTGCATCCGCTGCCTATTAAGGGATGCTACAAGGTTTGCTTTCATTTTTGTTTTAATGTGAGTAATGTTTATCTATCTCATACCATATTCCAACAGCTACTTTCTGTTAATGGTATGAAGTGCGTTTCAAGCTGGCATATTCGTCCATGATACCCTACTATTAGTGGAAACAAATCTAGTTAGACAAACAAAGACAGTTTCAGTTTTCTTTTATTAGTGACTTTTAATAAAGTATAACTGGTTTCCACTTCGGCTAACTTTTATAATCCATCATCTCGGATTCTTCTCTTAGGCTGCACCGAGAAACGTCTTTGAAAAAGAATACATTTTATATTTGGCCGCAAAGATAAACTGCTTTTAGATTCATTATGTAAATAAGTATTTTGCTGAATTGGCACCTCCTTATCAGAGACAGATTCTTAATTTTACGTCAGTAAATGTAAAAAGACTATTGATCCACTATTACTTTGTGATAGTAGCTGGATGCAAATTTACCATGTGTGTGTATACATATATAGAACCTAAAAAAATAGAAAAAGAATCTACTATAACAAATTAAAGTGCATGACTATGCAAATATTTTTATAAAATGTCGATGTATATAATTTAAATTCTTGAAATTATATTTATGGCCGCGTTTAAATATAGTTTTCAAGGATTTAAGTTATATCATCGATATTTAAAAAAAAATATTTACATGGTCATGCACATTATTTGTTATAGTAGACTCTTTTTCTATTTTTAGGTATCATATCATGCTTGATTTGAAGAGTTATCTATTACTATTGTAAGTTAATTTTACTCAATGGTTTAAAAAATATGTACTCCCTCTGTTTATTTTTAGTTTTTTACTTTGGACTTTACACGTACTTTAAGAAATAATAATTGTTGTACGTATCTTATCTTATAACCCCGCATAATGATAGCATTTCAAAGAGTCTTAAAAAATAATTTTATAAATGAGTAATTAATAATAAGAATAAAATAAGAAAAAATCGTTTTTCTCTTGATTTACTAAAATGAACAAGTAAAAATAAAAATGTATTTTTAAAATATTAGACAAGTAAAAGTGATGGAAGGAATTACTACTGTGGTTGCATAAAAGTGCTCTTGTCCAAATACAAGAACGTGTCCTACTTTTTCCTCTCCTACGGTTGGTGGATTTCATCAAAGACTTTACAATAATTTAACATGCCATTATGCGTTTCTGTCGTCCAATATCTAGTTAAATTACTTTTTGCTCATCATGTAACAATGGTGTAAGGAGTTAGTGTAAGAAGCTTTATTCATGTGTATTTGAAATGTAGCTATTCTTTTAGTAAAGTTGAAGTCTCATGATTAGAGATAAAGGGATTTTTTTTTTTGTGAGATTTTGCGGATGGAACCTAGCCAGATATCATAAAAAACTAAAAGAGAAAGAGATAGACTGAGATTCAGACATCGCCTAAAAGGAATCAGAGGAATACTCCTTCTTTATAAAAAGTTTGGAACCTTTTCTTGAATAAAGAAAGAACTCTTCTTTATATATATAACTAGATGAATAGCCGCATTGAATAAAGAAAGTAAGAGGAAGGCAGCATCTCTTTTCTTGAAACGTTAGTCTTTTCATGAGAGGAATTAGTGTTCCAAATCTTCTCCCTCCCTTCCATCGATGAAACTACTCTTGCAAAGTCAAAAAGTCATATAACCTTCCTTCCAGTAGTAGACATGTAATTTTTGACCCACGCGTTAGAGTCACCTCTAATAATCATAGTATTTTTAGAATAAATACTTATGCTTATTTCTGCAAGAATTCACCTTTTATCAAATTCAATTCTATTTTAGGTACAGAAATTGAAAATATCAAAATAAGTCCCAAGCTTTTATTTTTAATAGTATTACTAATTCAATCAAAGTCTTATATTTTTGGGCTTTTATTGGTTTTCAGACTTTTATTTTGGCCCAATCTCATAAATATTAAAGCCCAAAATTCAAAAGAAGAAGCCCAAAAAGATGACCCAACCTTCTCTCTCTCAATCCTAACCGATTCTGACACAATATCTTCTACACACACACTCCTCACCCACGACTCCACTACTCAATTACTAACAGATTTTGAGGGATTCTTCTAGAGTGAGTTTCTTGGAGAGAAAGGATAGATGGTTTAAGAAGGGAGGGTCTTGGACAGTGAGAAGGAGAGAGTATTCCAGAGAGTTTTTGAAAACAGTCGAGAAAAAAAGAAACAGTGAGAAATCAAAATGAACAATTTGAAGAAGAGTTTTAGATTATTACAAGTTTAGTTTAAAGCATAGAAAACAAAAGTACCAAAAAGAGAGTTCGATTGATTTAATTTTCTCTTTCCTCAATACATTAGAAAACCCAAAAAATAGAGGGACCTCTATTTCCGCTTTCTTCGATTTCAGTTCAAGTGTTCGGATTCGATTTAGCTGCCAGTTCGAGTGCTGGTCGTGGTTCATTGTCCCTGTTGCTTGTATCAACGTTCAAATCACTACGGATTCTCATTCAGGTCCAATTCCTAATTCTTGCTCATTTTGTTAGTATGATAAAAGTACGATAGAGTTGTGGATGTTTGTCTCCCATTTGTTGATTTCATGAATTAATCTGCTCAAATTATACCTTGGCGAATATCTTAAAGTGGTTGATGTTTGATATAGTCACCTGACAATGGAAAAATCGAAACGAACAATCAAATCATCTACGTTTGGTGTTGAATCTGCGACCGCATAACTGATATGCGGTCCGCATTTTTGACTTGATTATCGCAGATGAAATCGCATTCTTGACTTTGAATCTCGCCCAGGACTCTGTTTGGATTTGCGATCTCCAAGTGCAATATGCGGTTCGCATACATGATTTGCAATCGCAAATTGGATCGCGTTTTGACGTTTTGTACTGTCTAAGATATTGTTCTGATCTGCGACCCTTTATGCGCAATGCGATTCGCATGAGGGATGTGCAATAGCATATCCTCATTTGTAATGATGATTTTTACTCTTTTCTTGTCTTTAGTGGCTTTTTGGACCGGGTTTCGCTAAATGCATGAAATAAAAGTTAAAAGAACAAGGACATGAACTGAGCTTTACCTTTTCATTGTTTTAAATCTTATTTTTTATTATTATTACATTGCTCGCTAGTATCCTGCTTAGGCCGACCACACTTGGGCAGGCAATACTAGGATGTTTCGTTAGTTAATTTTAAGGTGAGAGGTCATTCCCTAGTTAAATTTATTCGGAGAATGCCTCGAAGGACTTATGTATTTGATATTACGGGGAATGCCCCGAGGTTTTTGTATGTGAAGACCAAAGTGAAATTCGTAGTATTTTAGTTCCGTTTTCCTTCTTTATTAGGTGGGAATGACCTCAAGCCTCTCGTGTGTTTTTTATCTCAATTCAAATGTATTAAAATCCAATTAAATCAAGTACGCATCGTGACTTTCACGGGACCCGGGGAATGCCTAATACCTTATCCCCGAGTCAAATGGACCCCCTTACCTAAATCTCTGGTATGAACTTGACCTTGAGTCTAAGTTCTAAAATGGTGGCATGGCACACCGAAATTAATTGTCAGGTGGCTACTCTAAATTTTTCCTTTTAAATCTTATCATTGTCACTTCCAAAATTGAAAACCCCTTTTCACGAGTTTTATTCAGCCTTTTATTATCCAAAAGGGTTTAGTAAAATCTCGCCCCGAAAAAATGGGAGTGACAGCTCTGGCGACTCTGCTGGGGACTACTTTACGGGTTCGAGCTAGTACTTGATTTGTTGGCTTTAAAAATGTTTGGTTGAGTTTTTGTGCTTTCTCATCGGCTTTACTTAATTTTTATTATGCTTTCATATTTTGTTATGTGCTAGTTGTTTATGTGTTTATGATTTATGTTTTATGTGTTTATCGCTTTATAACTGTCATCATATGCATTGTCTGGTCATTTCTTTCTGCAACAAGTCCTGGAGCACGCGACTCTTTGTTGAGTCACCCTTAATTTAGAAGGGGAAGCCGACGGACGTATGGAGTGGGTGGAAAGTTTAAGCAGCCACCATCGACCATACGCTTTCCCCGAACTGCCTCGTTAGTGAACCCAAAACTTAGGTCGGCCTTTAGGTCATTTTTATTTGCATCATGTCATTATACCTAGTAGGGCTCGGTCCCAGGCACCGTGTCCCTTTGTAGGAAACCTATCCAAATTATGTCAAAATGGGCTCGTAGTCCAAAATGACATTTAATCATCCTATGTGCTAAGTGTTGAATCTGTGAGGGCAAAAGGTCATTTGGCGGACCGATGTTTTGAAAGAAAGGTGAAAATGGAACAAATAGGGCCCCACTAGTATTTTCCTCCATGTGCTTTTCCGAAAAAAAATTTGAAAAGAAGAAATGGAAAAAAGAGATTTTACAGTTTTTCATCATTTTCCAAGAGTTCAAAAAGAAAGAAAAAAAAAGTCCAAGATTTTCTTTGCATTTTTCATCATTTTTCAAGAGACGAAAATGTAGTGTTTTAGTTGCATCTTCCCGAACTACGCGAACCTGATTCTCATCTTTCAGACGGGATACATAGGCAATCCACATAGGGTCCGGTATTCCTAGTAAATCTTAGGTTCTTAGCTTCAGGGGTCGTGGCCAACTCTTGCATGTTTAGCCATTTTTGGGCCACATCGGTCATTCTTGCAAAATAGGGTTATTTTTGCAAAAGCAGCTCGATCACAGCGTCATATCACGCTAAGGTTCATCCGTATCGGATTTGCGTCCCTAGCCACATTTGGCCATGTCGGCTATTTTTGCAAAATAGTCCATTTCCGCAAAATAATTCCTTAAGACCATGATTATCGGGAAATTAGAGTCGTGTAGGCTTTAAGTCTAGTATCTCTCATGCTTAGGGGGTCAACTTTGTCAAGTTTGCACTAATAGTCACTTTCAGCCACCTAGGCCAATCTGCAAATATAGCCAATTGTGTCTTGCATTTGTCCACCAGGAAATGTTGTGGTTTCGTGTAGTATTCCGAGTCGTTAACCATGTTCCCTTCATCCAGGTATGGACCCGCTGATTCGATCCAAAGTGCTGATGGTGGTAAATATTCCTAAGAAATTGATCAAGTGGTGGAACATGTTTTCATCGTTAGAGCAGCATGAGTTGATGCATAAATTGGGTACCCTAACTTCTCTTCTTGATATCACACCCCGCCCAGACTTAGTGGAGGCAATGTTAACCTACTAGAACCTGTAGAACTTGACTTTCAAATTTGGGAAGTGCGAGTTGACTCCTACCTTGGCAGAAATGTCCGGTCTCACCCGCTTAAGTTATATAGGCAAGAAAATGATACTTCCCCGGGACCACTCTAGGACAAGATTTCTCAATGACCTGGGCCTAAAAGATAACAAGCATTTAAAGTTCCTTGAGCAGTCTTGGGTATCTTTGGATTATTTGTTTGCTAGATTTGGACCACGGGATAGTTTTGACGTCTTTTGGGATGAGTTCTGCATAACCAAAGCAAAATGGCAAAGACGTCTCCTCGAAGCTTTCAGCCTTGCTTTATTAGGGTTACTGATTTTTCCATTAGACGAGAGGCACATTGGTACCCCTCTGCAGTTAGTGGTAATGGCACTATTTCATGAGAAGCAACACAAAATCGTTACCGTTGTGCCAATGATCTTAGCAGAGTTGTATCGAGCCCTGAGTGAAGTGAGGGGAGGTGTCAGGTATTTCGAGGGAAGTAACCTTTTGCTACAATTATGGATGATGGAGCATTTGCACACGGCTTCCTTACTTTGTCCCATCGACCGTGCCTTGAGGGATCGGGTGATATGCATCGAGCATAGGATGAAGTCTCCTAAATTCATATACCCAATAGGTGTCACAGCTTGGATTGAGTTCCTCGGTTCGAGGACAAACGAGAATGTTTTGTGGGCTTACCTTTGGCTACCTTTAGATGATATCTTGGAAGGATGCCTCATGCAGCCTTTCCTGATGCTGATAGGACTCAAATGCGTCAGGCCATACACGCCTGTCAGGGTAATGCGACAGTTGGGTAGACGACAAGAGAAGCCTCCAACTTTGAACCTTCGGAGGTACATCAGGAATTTTAGCAATAAGCTGGTTGACGAAATCAAGTACGTGCAATACTGGAACAACGCAAAGAGGATGAAGAAAGATACATTAGTAAAAGATATTGGCAGACACGAGTGTACTCAGGAGTACCTGATTTGGTTACAGTCCGCCCCACCGGGGGTCAGCACCCCATTGCCAGCACAGCTTAGGGGGCAGGCAGGTCAGACAGTTGATTTTGAGGAGGCACGGGACCAAGATCCCGGGGATAAGTTCGAGTTGATAAGGTCTCAGTTAGCGGAATTGGCAGCAAAAGTGGAGCAGCACAGCCAGTGCTTGCTTTGGTCTTCAAGAGGCAGGGGCACAGGCCAGGGTCTTCGTTCCTAGCATTGGTGTTTCTCTACGAGGCATGTTACGAAGCTTGAGCACGGCGGATAGCCCAGGACCATCCCAGCCAGGACAGTTGCATTCAGGAGTAGTTTGAGGATCCATTCTATTTAAATGTTTTAGGATTGTCTCGTGTTGTCTTTTACTTTCATGTCTTGTCTAGGAGTACGGAGTCCTTTAGGTAGTGTCAAAGTCAGTCAAAGTGTAGTCAAGCTTGTCGGGTCTTCCATCATCAAACTTTAAATGAAAATCCCGAATTTTATTTTTCCATCACTTTTTTCAGAAACATGCTTGGTTTGATTCATGAAGAACATGATACACATGCAACTTACTTTGGATTTTTATCAAGTTATTTTACATCAAAAGAGAGCGAAATGGTAAAAAGTGTCAGAAAAGAAAGAAAAGGCAAGATTGAAACCATTAAATCGGGATGATGCCATATGACCTTGCGACCCTCACAGCAATTTTAGAACCGCTATTTGTTGCTAGGTGCATTGCACGTAATGTGATATTATTATCTGATAAACGCCCTAACGCTAACATGTTGGTTTTGTGCTGTTGTCCTCTGTTATTCTCTAACTATGTACAAAAAGGTGGTTAGTTTGTTGGCATCCTGGCAAGTCATCCATTTAACACCCGATCAAAGCGCCAAACAATTATGGTTAGCAAGGAAACAGATACTGCAGTTGTAGACCCGCCTAGAGAGATTGTTGAGTCAGAATCGGAATTGCAAGAGGAGGTCCGGAGGTTGAAACATCAGATGGCAGAAATGTATCAGGCATGGATTAAGGGACACCCTCCACCTTCGTTCCCCACCAACTACACCGAAAACCTTGCTTCCATTCCACCACTCTCTCAATCCCAGATGGCCCATATCATTGACCTTTCCCCACAACATGCACCCGGCTTTACCCTTTACCACAATTACCCCGGCACTTCGGCCCAAACTTTTCATGCTCCACCAGTCAAAATAACCTCGTACCCTGCTCCAACATCTGCTCCTATTTTTGTACCCCCACCACAAACTACCCTTCATTGATCCTCTAGTGAGCCTGCATTTCCCGCCCTAGATTCCCATTACCATGCACCGGAGCCCACTTTCAAAGTCCCAGATCCTTACTCCTACACCCACCAATTTGAGCCTCATGTCGAAACTCATAAACCATCCAAGAACGCAGAGCAGGATATTTAGGAAGTTACAAAGTCTCGAGCAATCATTGAGAAATATGCAAGGGTTGGGGAACCAGGTGAGTGTGGCCTACAAGGATTTATGTTTGTTTCCCGATGTCCAACTGCCTGCCGGGTTCAAGATGCCCAAGTTTGATTTGTGTGATGGACATGGAGATCCTGTTGCCTATCTAAGGGGTTATTGCAGTAAAATGAGAGGTGCCGGAGGAAAGGACGAATTACTAGTGGCCTACTTCAGCCAGAGTCTGAGTGGGGTAGCTTTAGAATGGTACACCCGTTAGGACATTAACAGGTGGTACACTTGGGACGATATGGCTCAGGCCTTCGCCGACATTTCCAATACAACATAGACATTGTTCCGGACTGCCTATCTCTGACCAAGATGAAAAAGAAACCCAATGAAAGCTTTAGGGAATATGGGTTCCGATGGAGGGAGCAAGCTGCACGAGTCAATCCTCCGATGGAAGAAGACGAGATGGTTAAGTACTTCCTCCAAGCCTTGGAGCCCACTTACTACGGACACTTGATCTCAGCCATTGGCAAATCCTTCAATGATGTGGTAAAGATGGGAGAAACGGTGGAAGAGGGGCTCAAGTCTATTAAGATCATGAGTTATACTGCTACAAAAGCAACTACCCAAGCAATCCAAAGTGGTAGCGGAAGTTTGCTAGGCAAGAAAAAGAAGGAAGATGTCGCTATGGTTGTTTCCAGATCATGGCAGGGCCAGAGGGGTTCACCTCACTAATACACCCATCCTCGATCCTGATCTCAAACCTATACCCAAGCTCCATATAATACACCTCAACATTACTTTTCCCCGCAAAACCCCCAAGACTTAGCTAGACCACCCCAATATTTTGTTCACCATGCACAGTCATATGCTCAACCCCCTCCTTACCCACAATGGCGTGCCCGTGTCCCACAGAATACCTACCCAGCTCCACAAAATGCCTACCCATCTCCACAACCTTACCAAAACCCCAATGGTCCACACTTTCGACCAAGACCAGATTATAGGAGAGAGAGGCAGCAGCGAAAATAAACTTTTACCCCGCTTGGAGAATCCTATGCCAGTCTATTCCAACGGTTAAGGCAGTTGGATGTCTTGGGGCCAATTGAGTCAAAAATACCAAATCCCCCTCCAAAAAACCTTGATTATTCCCTAAGATGTGCCTATTGTTCTGATGCCCCTGCCCATGACATAGAAAAGTGTTGGCGCCTGAAACGGGCGATCCAAGAGCTCATTGATACAAACCAAATTGTAGTCCAAAGCCCAGACACTCCGAACATCAACCAAAACCCTCTCCCTACCCATGAAGAGACACATATGATTGAAGTAGTTTACAAGGACGGGGAACCCAAGAAGTCTTATAAGTCCGTCATGATGATTCGGGCCAATGAAAACAATTTGGTTAAAGATCCAGATTCCACCAAAGCAAAGCCTGTGACAGTTGAAGGGGCGACAGAAAAGCTAAGCTTGTTCAATTTGAAACCACCGGTGTTGGTCATGAAAGGGATGCCAAAAGATAGTGAGGTAAGTCCAGAAAGATCAAAAGTGGTAGTGCCGGGGATTCCAAGTAAGCC
Source organism: Nicotiana obtusifolia (assembly GCA_002018475.1). Taxonomy (NCBI): domain Eukaryota; kingdom Viridiplantae; phylum Streptophyta; class Magnoliopsida; order Solanales; family Solanaceae; genus Nicotiana; species Nicotiana obtusifolia. The sequence continues at coordinate 26,920 of MCJB01041664.1, read as the reverse complement.
TAGTTGTGAAAGGAGCTCCTATTACCCCTATCATTATTAAATCAGTAACCCAACCGCCGGTGGTCAATACCAAGGCTGTGCCGTGGAATTACAAGCAAGTGATAGTGACATACAAAGGAAAGGAAGTGGAGGAAGAAGTAAATGAAACTGGAGGATTAACTCGTTCTGGGAGATGTTTCGCTCCAGAAGAACTAAGGAAAGATCAAGCCATTCAAAGATAGCCAAATGCCGATAAAGAAAGCGGTTTCCGAGGAAGAGGTTGAGGAGTTCTTGAAGAAGATGAAGGGGCAAGATTATTCCATTATAGAACAGTTAAGAAAAACACCGGCTCAAATTTCTCTTTTGTCCTTGCTGATACAATCAGATGAACATCGTAGGGTCTTAATGAAGATTTTAAATGAGGCACATGTTCCTGATAAGATCACAGTGAATCACTTGGAAAAGATAGCTGGCAAGATCTTCGAAGCAAATAGGATCACTTTCTCGGATGATGAACTTCCTATCGAGGGTACAGAACACAACCGAGCTCTTTATCTCACAGTGAAGTGCGAAGATGCTGTTGTCTCTAGGGTTTTGGTTGACAATGGCTCTAGTGCAAATATTTGTCCTTTGTCTACTATGCAAAAACTGAAGATTGGCACCAAAAGGATCCGCTTGAACAGTGTGTGCGTTTGAGGTTTTGATGGAGGAGGTAAAGATTCTGTTTGAAACATAATGCTCTAATTGTCAATAGGGCCAATTGAGTTCACCCTGGAATTCCAAGTGTTAGATGTAGCTGTTTCCTACAATCTATTGTTGGGAAGCCCTTGGATACATGCTGCCAAGGCAGTCCCGTCCTCTCTGCATCAAATGGTAAAATTCGAATGGGACAGGCATGAAATAGTTGTGCACGGTGAGGAAGATTTGTCAGCCTGCAATGACACGATTGTTCCATTTGTTGAAGCTGAAGATGATAAAGGACCTTGGGTCTTTCAAACTTTTGAAACAGTGCCTGTTGATAAGATTACTGAAGGAAAATGCATTCCGGGTCCCAAGTTATCCTCCGCATCTGTCATGGTTGCGAATGAAATGTTGAAGAATGGTTTGTGCCGGGCAAGGGTCTGGGATCATTTCTGCAAGGTACTGTGCATCCAATATGCCCCAATGGGAATCATGGTACGTTTGGTTTGGAATTCACGCCCACAGAAGAGGACATGAAAAGGTTTAAGAATCCAAAACAGAAGGTATGGTCACTCTGCAAGCCCGTCCACACATCTCCAAGTCTTTTGTCAAACCAGGAGCCGAAAAACCGCTGACTCCCTCAATCCCAGAACCTGTGATCAATGTTGATGAAGAAATAACCAAGGGGTTCCGAAGTCTTTTCAAAGAGTTCAATATGGTAGAGGTTGGTGAAGGATCTAGTAAAGCAGATGTGCAGTTTGTTGGCCTGAACGCGAAGCTTAGCAATTGGGAAGTTACTCCTCTCCCCACCAGAAAGGAGTTTTGGTAGTTTGCTTTATTTCCTTTTCTGTTATGTAGGTCGTTCCAGGGTTGTAATCCGGATCTTTCTTTCTTTTTAAGTTTGCTTATCTTGACGCTCAGACCTTTCTATCCTTTTATTTTCAATGAAATGCAATTTCCCGTTTTCCATTATTCTTAATAGTGTTTTATTTTGTTTCTTTTGTACAGTTCTTTTTATGCTGGTTGCAGTGACATGACATGCATGAGGAATTTTCAGCCGAGTTTTAAAAGCCAATCTAATTCTAAAATAACAATCTAAGAAGTAGAATGTGATGATGAAATAGGATATGATGAAGATGCAGCATTTGAGAAAATCAGTAAAGAGCTAAAACAATTTGAAGAAAAATCGAAACCTAATTTGAGTGAGACTGAAGCAATCAATTTAGGGGACCAGGATGATGTTAGGGAAACCAAGGTAAATGTGCATCTAGAACCGCATGTGAAGGAGGAAATAATCAAAATATTATTTGAGTACAAAGATGTCTTTGCCTGGTCGTATGATGAGATGCCGGGTTTGAGTACTGATCTGGTAGTCCATAAATTGCCAACTGATCCAGCATGTTCTCCCATCAAGCAAAAGTTGCAAAAGTTCAAGCCCGATATGAGTGTGAAGATCAAAGAAGAAATCACAAAGCAGCTTACTGCAAGGGTCATTCGGGTCACTCGATATCCCATTTGGTTAGCCAATGTTGTGCCAGTACCAAAGAAGGATGGTAAGACCAGGGTCTGTGTTGATTACCGTGATCTCAACAAAGCAAGCCCAAAGGATGATTTCCCATTGCCGAACATTCACATTCTGATCGATAATTGTGCCAAGCATGAGATTGGTTCTTTTGTGGACTGTTACGCGGGATATCATCAGATTTTGATGGACGAGGAAGATGTAGAAAAGACAGCATTCATCATGCCATAGGTAGCGTACTGTTATCGGGTAATTCCATTTAGTTTGAAGAATGCTGGGGCAACTTACATGAGGGAAATGACCACCATGTTTCACGACATGATACATAAAGAGGCTGAGGTTTATGTAGATGGTGTGATCATAAAGTCAAAGAAACAGTCTGACCATGTCAAAGATCTGAGAAAGTTTTTCCAAAGGCTTCGCAGGTACAATCTCAAGCTCAATCCAGCAAAATATGCATTTGGTGTCCCGTCCGGTAAACTGTTGGGATTCGTGGTCAGTCGACGCGGTATTAAACTGGATTCGTCAAAGATCAAAGCCATTCAAGAATTACCGCCACCAAGGAACAAAACAGAAGTGATGAGCCTACTTGGAAGGTTAAATTACATCAGCAGGTTTATTGCTCAACTCACGACAACCTGTGAGCCCATTTTGAAGATTCTAAAGAAGAATGTTGCAGCCGAGTGGACTGACGAGTGTCAAGAAGCATTTGATAAAATCAAGAGGTACCTGTCAAATCCATCGGTGCTGGTCCCACCAAAGCTGGGGAGACCTCTAATTCTTTATTTGACAGTCTTGGACAATTCTGTTGGTTGCGTGTTGGGTCAATATGATATCACGGGAAAGAAGGAGCAAGCAATCTATTATCTCAGTAAGAAGTTCACTCCCTATGAAGTTAAGTACACACTGCCTGAGAGGATATGTTGCGCCTTGACTTGGGTGGCACAAAAGTTGAAGCATTATCTGTCGTACCACACCACTTACCTCATTTCTCGCATGGATCCCCTAAAATATATCTTTCAGAAGCCTATGCCCACAGGAAGACAGGCAAAATGGCAGATTTTACTTACAGAATTTGATATCATCTATGTGACTCGGACCGCGATGAAAGCCCAAGCTTTAGCTGGCCACTTGGCCGAGAATCCGGTGGATGATGAGTATGAGCCATTGAAGACTTATTTTCCAGATGAAGAGGTCATGTATGTTGACGAGGTTAACCACGATGAAAAACCAAGTTGGAAACTTTTCTTTGATGGAGCTGCTAACATGAAAGGGGTCGGAATAGGGGCTGTACTTATCTCTGAAACAGGGCAACACTACCCTGTAACAGCCCAGCTTCGATTTTATTGCACCAATAACATGGCTGAGTACGAAGCATGCATTCTAGGTCTGAGGTTAGCTATTGACATGGGGGTCCAGGAGATACTTGTTCTGGGGGACTCAGATATTTTGGTCCACCAGATTCAAGGAGAATGGGAAACTCAAGATTTGAAGCTTATACCTTACCGACAGTACTTGCATGATCTTTGTCAACGCTTCAGGTCAGTTGAATTTAGACATATTCCCAGGATTCATAATGAGATTGCTGATGCCTTGGCTACCCAAGCGTCAATGTTACATCATCCAGACAAGGTTTATGTCGACCCCATACATATCCAAGTTCGTGACCAACATGCCTATTGTAATGTGGTGGAAGAGGAAATCAATGGCGAGCCTTGGTTCCGTGATATCAAGGAATACATCAGGTCGGGGGTATATCCGGTACATGCTACAAGTGACTAGAAGAGGACCATCCGACGTCTGGCCAGTGGATTTTTATTGAACGAAGGAATCTTGTACAAGAGGACTCCGGATTTGGGATTGCTGAGGTGCATAGATGCTAAAGAGGCTTCAATTATCATGGACGAAGTACATTCTGGAGTTTGTGGTCCACATATGAATGGGCATATATTGGCAAAGAAGATACTTCGAGCAGGTTATTATTGGCTCACCATGGAAAGGAATTGTATCAGCTTTGTTCGCAAGTGTCATCAGTGCCAGATACACGGTGATTTGATTCGTTCTCCTCCATCTGAGTTACACACAATGTCTACACCCTGGCCCTTTGTTTCTTGGGGCATGGATGTTATTGGGCCAATCTAGCCGGCAGCGTCAAACGGGCATAGATTTATTCTGGTGGCCATTGATTACTTTACCAAGTGGGTCGAAGATGTAACTCTCAAGTCCGTAACCAAGAAGGCAGTGGTGGATTTTGTTCATTCTAACATCATTTGTCGGTTCGGAATTCCCAAGGTGATCATCACAGACAATGCTGCTAATCTCAACAGTCATTTAGTGAAAGAGGTATGCCAACAGTTCAAGATTTTGCATCGGAACTCCACTCCGTATTGCCCCAAGGCAAATGGAGCTGTTGAGGCTGCTAACAAGAACATAAAGAAGATACTTCGTAAGATGGTTCAGAGTTCTCAGCAGTGGCATGAAAAGTTATCTTTTGCATTACTGGGCTATCGCACTACTGTTCGCACCTCAGTGGGTGCAACTCCTTATCTGCTGGTATATGGAACTGAGGCTGTTATGCTTGCGGAAGTTGAGATTCCATCTCTTCGGATCGTTACAGAAGCCGAAATTGATGATAACGAGTGGTCAAAACCCGGCTCAAACAGTTGAGTCTAATTGATGAAAAAAGATTGGCAGCAGTATGTCATGGCCAACTGTATCAGAAAAGAATGGCTAGAGCATATAACAAAAAGGTGCGTCCCCAAAAATTTGAAGTGGGCCAAATGGTATTGAAACACATTCTTCCTTATCAGGTGGAAGCCAAAGGCAAATTCGCCCCAAACTGGCAGGGACTATTCGTTGTGACGAGAGTGTTACCTAATGGTGACTTATATTTAAAAGACATAAAAGGAAAATGTGAAAATATGGCTATCAATTCTGATGCAGTTAAGAGGTACTATGTATGATCTCTGTGCTCATTTTCAATTGTATTTTGTGCTTGGCATGCTCGAAGTTGAAATAACTAAGGCATTTTATTCCGCTACCCAAACACTTTCATCCTTTACTTCCCCTTTGAGCCTTATTTATTTTTCTTTCATATCCCTCGTTTGGAATCAGTAGCAGAAATAAGAAAAGAAGAGAAAGAAAAAAAAAAGAAAAAAAATGAAAAAGAAAAGAAAAAAAGAAGAGAAAGAAAAAAGGTGGAAGAAACAAACAAAGAGGGAAAACGTTTGAACTACGTTTGACCTGATTCCTTTTTAAGGATACGTAGGCAGCCTTACGGTTCGGTCTCATCAAAATAAAAATGACAAATCTCCGCAGACCCCAAAGATCCGCAAACCCGAGGTATGCACTCATGCCATTGAAGCTGAATATGATTGGTTGGACGGATTAAGCTGATCAGTCCGAAATGCATGTCATGATCATTGGAGCTGGCCTCTTCCCTTAGATAAGTCTTTCTTCTCTAAATTTCCTTCACATAATCATCTGTATTCAAAATTTTCCTTTGCTCCCTTCTGTCCAAAATCATTACACTTCGCTCTTTGAGTCTATCTTTATGAGTTTCTTTCGAATTAGCCCATAACGAATAAGCAGGAAAGGATTTCAAAGCCTACTACCAACTTCTAAATTGCGCAAAGCGGAACTTGGCCAAGCATATCACAACAAACAGGATTTGGAATGAATGGTATGCAGATAATTGAAGTTCAGGCAATAAGGCGACTTTTGAGTTTTGGAAAATACAAGGATGCAGCCGCGTCCAGAACAAAAATGCAATGCAACAGCTGATCAGGATGAAGCATGGCAGTCAGCAGAAGCAGATCCCCAGCAGAGTTAAAACTTGAATTTATTCCCCAGCAACAGCAGACCCTCAGCAATGACGCCACAAACTAACCACCACGTTTTCAAACTAACAAGACTTTATTTGTCTAAAACAGGAGCATGAAAATTTGTCAATCCACAAAGCCCTCTTGTGAAGAAGACATGGCTCGGGAGGCAAAAGTTTCTATTCAAGAATTCCCTAAGCAGAGAGCATGGCTCAGGTAAATTCATGTTCGGCTTTTCAAGACCCTCCTGGATAATGGGATTTAGTTTTTAAATTTTTCAGGACCCTCCTGGATAATGGGAATTAGCTTTAAATTTCTTAGGACCCTCCTAGATAATGAGATTTAGTTTTTAAAACTTTCAGGACCCTCCTGGATAATGGGATTTAGTTTTTAAATTTCTCAGGACCCTCCTGGATAATGGGATTTAGCTTTAAATTTCTCAGGACCCTCCTGTATAATAGGAATTAGTTTTGAATTTTTCAGGACCCTCCTGGATAATGGGATTTAATTTTTAAATTTTTCAGGACCCTCCTGGTTAATGAGAATTAGCTTTAAATTTCTCAAGACCCTCCTAGATAATCGAATTTAGTTTTTAAATTTTTCAGGACCCTCCTGGATAATGGGATTTAGTTTTTAAATTTCTCAGGACCATCCTGGATAATGGAATTTAGCTTTAAATTTCTCAGGACCCTCCTGGATAATGGGAATTAGTTTTGAATTTCTCAGGACCCTCCTGATAATGGGATTTAGCTTTAAATTTTTCAGGACCCTCCTGGATAATGGGAATTAGCTTTAAATTTCTCAGGACCCTCCTAGATAATGGGATTTAGTTTTTAAAACTTTCAGGACCCTCCTGGATAATGGGATTTAGTTTTTAAATTTCTCAGGACCCTCCTAGACAATGGAATTTAGCTTTAAATTTCTCAGGACCCTCCTATATAATGGGAATTAGTTTTGAATTTCTCAGGACCCTCCTGGATAATGGGAATTAGCTTTAAATTTCTCAGGACCCTCCTGGATAATGGGATTTAGTTTCGAATTTTCAGGACCCTCCTGGATAATGGATTTACCTTTTAAATTCTTAGAAGTTTTTAGGTAACATAATTCGATTAATCCCCGCAGATATGTCCAGGTTCCAAACTGGGGCAGAAAAGTTTCTTTTGTTTTGTTTCAGCAATCAGGCACCCACCTGGATAACGAGGGAATACATTCGAGTTTTAGCAATCAGGCGTCCACCTGGACAACGAGGGAATACATTCGAGTTTTAGCAATCAGGCGCCCACCTGGACAACGAGGGAATACAATTCAAGTTTCTGAAATCAGGCACCCACCTGGAAAACGAGGAATCCATTTCAGAGTCACTTCAAATTTACAAGAAGCATCAGGAGCCCACCTGAAGATCAGGGTCCATCTTTTTCTAGTTCTATGTTGAAGATTAATTAGAAATTCAAGGAAGATTCGAGACAAGAAATAAATAGGATCTTGTATTTTTCTTTTGCTTCTGATGTAATCTTTCCTTTATTTTTTGATGTAATGGTAGGAACCGCGAACCAGAACCTCGACGGCACTTCACTCGACTCCCTACCTCGGTACTCCATTACTCTTCTCACTTACGAACTACACGTGGCCTGATTCCTTTGTAACCAAGGATATGTAGTCAGCTCAAATACCAGGGCTCGGTCACATTCTCTTGCCTTCAATTGTGGTTTCCCCAAGCAGAGGTCGGGTCAAAAACATGTCTTGTTGTTCTTTGCCTGAAAACACTCCATGTTTCCCGTCAAAGAGGGGCAGCTGTAGACATGTAATTTTTGACCCACGCGTTAGAGTTACCTCTAATAATCATAGTATTTTTAGAATAAATACTTAAGCTTATTTCTACAAGAATTCACATTTTATCAAATTCAATTCTATTTTAGGTATAGAAATTGAAAATATCAAAATAAGTCTCAAGCTTTTATTTTTAATAGTAATACTAATTCAATCAAAGTCTTATAGTTTTGGGCTTTTTATTGGTTTTCAGACTTTTATTTTGGCCCAATCTCATAAATATTAAAGCCCAAAATTCAAAAGAAGAAGCCCAAAAAGATGACCCAACCTTCTCTCTCTCAATCCTAACCGACTCTGACACAATATCTTCTACACACACACTCCTCACCCACGACTCCACTACTCAATTACTAACAGATTTTGAGAGATTCTTCTAGAGTGAGTTTCTTGGAGAGAAAGGATAGATGGTTTAAGAAGGGAGGGTCCTGGACAGTGAGAAGGAGAGAGTATTCCAGAGAGTTTTTGAGAACAGTCGAGAAAAAAAGAAACGGTGAGAAATCAAAATGAACAATTTGAAGAAGAGTTTTAGATTATTACAAGTTTAGTTTAAAGCATAGAAAACAAAAGTACCAAAAAGAGAGTTCGATTGATTTAATTTTCTATTTCCTCAATACATTAGAAAACCTAAAAAACAAAGGGACCTCTATTTCCGCTTTCTTCGATTTCAGTTCAAGTGTTCGGATTCGATTTAGCTGCCAGTTCGAGTGCCGATCGTGGTTCGTTGTCCCTGTTGCTTGTATCGACGTTCAAATCACTACGGATTCTCATTCAGGTTCAATTCCTAATTCTTGCTCATTTTGTTAATATGATAAAAGTACGATAGAGTTGTGGATGTTTGTCTCCCATTTGTTGATTTCATGAATTAATCTGCTCAAATCACACCTTGGCGAATATCTTAAAGTGGTTGATGTTTGATATAGTCACCTGACAATGGAAAAATTAAAACGAACAATCAAATCATCTACGTTTGGTGTTGAATCTGCGACCGCATAACTGATATGGGGTTCGCATTTTTGGCTTAATTGTCAGAAACGTAGAATCAACCTGTGTTTGGTGCTGAATCTGCGACCGCATAGCTGATATGCGGTCCGCATTTTTGACTTGATTATCGCAGATGAGATCGCATTTTTGATTTTGAATCTCGCCCGGGACTCTGTTTGGATTTGCGATCTCCAAGTGCGATCTGCGGTTCGCATACATGATTTGCGATCGCAAATTGGATCGCGTTTTGATGTTATATACTGTCTAAGATTTTGTTCTGATCTGCGACCCTTTATGCGCAGAATCCGATTCGCATGAGGAATGTGCGATAGCATATCCCCATTTGTAATGATGATTTTTACTCTTTTCTTGTCTTTAGTGGCTTTTTGGACCGGGTTTGGCTAAATGCATGAAATAAAAGTTAAAAGAACAAGGACATGAACTGAGCTTTACCTTTTCATTGTTTTAAATCTTATTTTTTATTATTATTACATTTCTTGCTAGTATCCTGCTTAGGCCGACTACACTTGGGTAGGCAATACTAGGATGTTTCATTAGTTAATTTTGAGGTAAGAGGTCATTCCCTAGTTAAATTTATCCGGAGAATGCCCCGAAGGACTTGTGTATTTGATATTCCGGGGAATTTCCCGAGGTATTTGTATGTGAAGACCAAAGTGAAATTCGTAGTATTTTAGTTCCGTTTTCCTTCTTTATTAGGTGGGAATGACCTCAAGCCTCTCGTGTATTTTTTTATCTCAATTCAAATATATTAAAAGATAATTAAATCAAGTACGCAACCGTGACTTTCACGGGACCCGGGGAATGCCTAATACCTTATCCCCGAGTCAAATGAACCCCCTTACCTAAATCTCTGGTATGAACTTGACCTTGAGTCTAAGTTCTAAAATGGTGGCCTGGCACACCGAAATTAATTGTCAGGTGGCAACTCTAAATTTTCCCTTTTAAATCTTATCTTTGTCACTTCCAAAATTGGAAATCCCTTTTCACGAGTTTTATTCAGCCTTTTATTATCCAAAAGGGTTTAGTAAAATCTCGCCCTGAAAAAAGGGGAATGACACCAGTCGAATAAATTATATGAAAGCAAAGCCAGGAGGCGATAGAGGCCTTCTCGTTCCATGAGTAAAAGGTCCGGAAGAATATGATTAGAAATTATCAATTTGTTTCGGTAATCATTAGGGCTTTCGGGGCTATCTAGCTCTTTCCTGCCTACGTTTTCTTTTGATAGGCTTTGACAGAAAGATCGTGCCAAAATGGATGGGTTCCAAACATAGCCTGCTAATTTTAGCTGAAGAAGTGCTAAGCCGGGACTTGGTATCATCGAAAATGATAACATCTTACCATGCTTCGAGATCGTGCCCTACTTTTCTAACTCCCCCTTCTCAACTCGTATTTTGTTCGTTCTGGAAACACGTCTTCTTATTCCATCTTTTCTCGAATCTCCTTTAACGGAAGAAATAGAAGCTCGAGAAGGAATACTAAAACCTATTTCACTCGCTGAGTCTTTTAGCATCCATGGCTGAATGGCAAGAGGGGCGCTTTTGTTAAAGGACTCACTATTATAGTGAAGATCTCCTTGGCTCACGAGGTGGCTTTGCCTTTCTTCCTGCTTTTTCCAGATAAAGGTCTAATAGAGTTGTGCTTTCTTAGTACATTGCCTTTCATTACCAATCTGTCATTTTACAACACGAAGTTACTGATGTTCGCTACTACTAATAAGGGCGGAGAGATGTTAACCTTTCGCTATTAGTAAATACTCCCCTAGTTTTGATCTAATGAGCTTTCTTTAGCAAGCTTGGATCAGTTGTGCTTGAGGGTGATTAGAGAAAATCAAATAAATCACAGCATGCAAACAATATTCAAAATCAGTTTCAAGAATAACCTGCTTGTAATCCAAATCCCATGCCAACATAAGGCCATGGTAGATGGCCCAGAATTCAGCCACATTCTTGGTTGTACAATCCAAATTCTCAAAGAACTAATAAAAAGCTTAGGACCGGAAGTAATCTTAGAAACCAATCACGTTCCGAAAAAAAATCTGAATATCGTATTCGTCTAGAAGAAAAATAAAAATTGTGTTTTCATTATGGTCTTGCAGAACGACAGTTACTTAAATACGTTATTTTGATTTTCGAGAATATGTTTGTCGGTAAAAGAAATTAAATGGATTTAAGTAGAGTTTTCTCGAACGAATCAATAAGCTAGACTCATACTGCGAGTTTCATGCTATAAATAAACTCGAACACTCAAGAAATTTATTGGACATCACATCTCTTACAATCAACACAGTCCTTTGTTTCGTGAAGCAGTAGCAATTTGTTGTTGAAATTTTGTATTCAAGATTATGTTTCTCAAGATTATGTTGTTACCTCCGAAGTTCCATATCTCTCTCTCTCTCTCTCTCTATATATATATATATATATATATATATATATATATTTTACTTTATGAATTGTGATAATATAGCATTACTCTGATTGTATTGGAGGATTTTGGGTGCTAAGCAACATCGAACTACTGGAGTGGATGTTCAATATTTTTGGATCATGGGATGCTTTTATATCCATGGATGGACATTGTGACCTTTTTTTAGATCAAATGCTTGGAATACTTTATTATTTTATCTTTTAGTAAGGGAAAAGTAGAAGTACAGATCATTGGGGTTTTTAATTTTTATATGCCACTAGGGTAGGGACGAATATATAGGATGGGATTTTCTTTCTCTAATAGGGTTGTCCCTCCCTTTAATCTTTTCTCTTTTTCTTTTTCTTTGGCTAGGAAAAAAAAAAAGGAACATTTATTGGTGTCATATCTGTAAATACATCTTGTGATGGATTTGGTTTATCTTTAAATCCATGTGAAAAGATTGCCCCGCACTGTTATTTATTAACTTGCCTTTTAAATTAGTTGAGAAGTTATCAATTAAAGTTGTCTTTTTGTCGAAACAAATGGGTCTTTTTCTTTCCTCTCTGATGATGCAAAAATTTTTTATGAACTGTACAAGTTATTCCATAGTTTGGCAAAACCTTCTTCTATTATTCAATTAGTTTTTTTATTAGATATTTAAGCACCAACAGCTTTTAAGGGGTAATAAACTTGTTATGAAAGTGGCAAGTTAAGCACAATATTTCGCAACATATATACAGTATTGATATGGTTTTGTCATTATCTTCTCTAAGTGTATAACACACACAAACAAAATAGAGCTTATTATTAAACAAGTATTAAAAATCTGTTGTTAATACTTCATAATATTGGTTAATTAAATTATACCTAGTGGTGTTTTGATCATTAAATTTTGTCCAGATATTTGAACACTCCAATTCTGATATGGGTGTGTACTCTATCAAATACGGTATTAGCATAGAAGAAAAACTCAGAAACAACTCAAAATGTAGAACTCCTAGTACTAGGTGTATGGAACTTCTGCTTATAGAATCGTCTTTGCTAGGGAGTGTTTTATCTCATGTAAATATTTTTAGTGCGAATCCAGATTTAATCGGGCTCCAATGCAAGTACGCAAAATTAGTATGTATATATATAACTGGGGCTTGCGATTGAGAAGACAGCAACAATATGGGAAGGGGAGACATATCAGGGATCCTTCGGATTTTCCTTAAAACTGGTAAGCATATGGGACCTCCATTTTCCTAGAGAAAAATGCAACTTTTGCTATAATGTAACGTTGTTGAATTAGATATTTCCACTAATTATGATAAAATCGATTCTTTAGAATCTAGTGTTCTACAGTTCTAGTGTGGTAAATCGTCCACGTACTCGTAGTTTCCACTGTGCAACTGTGACCTATCAATTAGAGAATGGCCTCTTCTGTTCATTACAAATTACCACTGCTCATCCACTAGTATTTATTTGTGCTTGACTGCATTGATTCTAAAGATTTTTAGGTTTTCAAGAAATAAAAAAGAAAAAAGAAAATTTAGTGTGAATTTGTACATTGATTCTCTATTCTTTGTAGAGAAATTAAAATTTTAAAAACTGCATGAAAAGTATTATCTTCAACAGTTTTTAATTAAATTCTTTAATCTTTTAAGAACTATAGTTAGAGAAGCAACAACAATAATGACCCAGTAAAATCCCACTAGTGGAGTCTGGGGAGGCACAACAATAACGACCCAGTAAAATTCTATTAGTGGGGTATGGGGTGGGTAGTGTGTATACAAAATTTATCCCTACCCCAAGGGAATATAGAGGTTGTTTCCGAAAGACCCTCGGCTCAAGAAGACGAAAAGAGACAATATATCAGTACCATCAACAGAAACCAAAGGAATAATAACAGCATCATAAAAATCAGAAAATAGATGAAAAGGAATAGGTATAACCAGTAAATAGACCCGACACTATGAAAAATGAAAGAGCAGTGAAACCACAACATTAACCACTAGCAGTCTAAGAAAAAAATCCTATCAGACTAGCCTCACATAGTCACGAAGTAGAAATAGGCGCAACTACCTCCTATCCTACAATCCTAATACTCGACCTCCGCAGCTTCCTATCAAGGATCATGTCCTCGAAAATCTGAAGCCACACCATGTCCTGCCTAATCACCTCTCGCCAATACTTCTTAGGTCGCTCTCTACCTCTTCTCGTGCCTTCCAAATCCAGCCTCTCACACCTCCTCACCGGTGCATTTGGGCTTCTCCTCTGTACGTGCCCGAACCATCTGAGTCTCATTTCTCGCATCTTGTCATCAATGGGAGCCACGCCCACCTTCTCCCGACTATCATCATTCCTAATATTATCCATCCTAGTATTCCCACACATCTACCTCAACCTCCTCATTTCTTCTACTTTCATTTTCTGGATATGTGAGTTCTTAACTGGACAACACTCAGCCCCATACACCATGGCCAATCTAACCACCGCTCTATAAAACTTACCTTTGAGTATCGGTGGCACTTTTTTGTCACACAGGGCTGCAGATGCTAACCTCCACTTCATCCACCCCACCCTAATACGGTGTGTGACATCCTCGTCGATCTCTCCATCCGTCAGATAACCGGCCCAAGGTACTTGAAACTGCCTCTACTGGGGACAACCTGTGATTCAAGCCTCACGTCCATGCCCGCTTCCATCAGATCGGTGCTGAACTTGTACTCCAGGTACTCCGTCTTAGTCCTGCTCAGCTTGAAAACCTTAGACTCGAGGGCCTGCCTCCAAACTTCCAGCCTCTCGTTAACACCGCCTCGCGTCTCATCAATCAAAACTATGTCGTCAGCGAATAACACACACCACGACACCTCCCCTTGAATATGGTGTGTTAATGCGTCCATCACCAGGACAAATAAGAATGGGCTGAGCGCAGATATTTGGTGTAACCCAATAACAACCAGAAAATGCACCAAATCATCTTCTACTGTCATAACCCGAGTCTTAGCTCCATCATACATGTCCTTAATCGCCCTAATGTAGGCAACCTCCATCCCTTTTGCCTCCAAGCATCTCCAGAGAACCTTTCTAAGACCTTGTCATGCCCTTTCTCCAGATCAATAAACACCATGTGCAGGTCCCCAACATGTGATTAATATGATTATCGGAGACGTTCCCCAACGTCCGATGATGAAATGCACCAAATTTCCGATCGCAATAGAAAAACCAACTCGAGATTACGTTTCGGAAGGATCCATCTCGTTTAGTGATGAGGATTCTTAGGGAATCATTCAACCTCACAACGACGCACTGGTAATATCTGTACTCATTAATAAATCTCGAGTTAAGTGTGCGTAAATTGATCCAGGAAGCTCGGCCAACATCATTCGATGGAGAGTCATGGAACAACTAGGGCTGTTGGATCAGATCATACCAGCAGTTCAAGCACTGAATGGGTTCAATATGGCGTGCGAGACAACTAAGGGAGAAATAACCTTACCGGTCAACAGCCGAAACCACTCAACAAGCAAAGTTTTATGTGATCGAGAGGGACATGAGGTACAATGCCTTGTTTGGGAGACCATGGGTTCATAGCATGAGGGCGGCACCATCGACCTTGCACCAAGCGTTGAAATTTACAACCCCAGGTGGAATCAAAACAGTCTAGGGGGAACAACCGACTGCAAAGGAGATGTTCGCTGTCAAAGAAGTGATCCCTGTACCCCCGATCAGGATCTCAAAAGATAAGAGACCGATCGGAGAGAAAGGCACCAAATAGCAATCACAGGTCTCGGCCACGACCGAGTTGAGAAAACTGGAGGACCGTCCAACAGACGAGGAAGATGACTTCTGGGTCCCGAGGTCCTTCGTAGCACCTGATGACGCTACTGCCACCAAGTCAACAATTGAGGAACTGGAATATGTCATAATGTTCGAGCATCTGCCGTATAGAATAGTATACTTGGGCACGGGTTTAAGCCCCAAGATCAAGAAAAAAATCGTGGATTTTCATAAAGATAATGCCGATTGTTTTTCCTGGTCGTAGTTAGATATGACAGGAATCCCACCGGAGATAACAAATCACAAATTCAGTTTGGATCCGAACTTCTATCCAATTAAACTGAAGAGGAGGCCACAGTCTGAGGTCAAACACACTTTCATCAAAGACGAGGTATCTAAACTTTTAAAAATAGGTTCCATTCGAAAAGTTAAATACCCGGATTGGCTAGCTAACGTAGTCGTCGTACCTAAAAAGGGAAACAAACTTAAAATGTGTGTATATTATAAGGATTTGAATAAGGCATGATCAGAGGACTAGTTTCCTTTGCCTAACTTTGACCGAGTGATCCTTGCAATGGTAGGGCACGAGACGCTGAGCTTTCTCGACCCCTGTTCAGGGTACAACCAAATACGGATTGACCCGGGCAACCAAGAGAAAACTTTTTTTATAACTAGGTTTGGCACTTATTGTTATAACATGATGTCATTTGGGTTAAAAAATGGCGGTGCCACATACCAACGCCTAGTTATACTAATGTTCGAGGAACAAATAGGGAAATCAATGGAGGTTGATATTGACGATATGTTAGTTAAGTTCTTGTAAGCAGAGGATCATTTGAAACAATTATAGGAAACCTTCGATATACTGAGGGAATACAATATGAAGTTGAACCCAGAGAAGTGCGCCTTTGGAGTCGGCTCGAGAAAGTTCCTCGGTTTCATGATATCTAACCGGGGAATAGAGATCAACCCGAATAAGATAAAGGCCATAAAAGATATCATCGTGGTCGACAATGTCAAGGCAGTAAAAAGGCTGACGGGGCAAATAGCCACATTGGGCTGATTTATTTCCAAGTCATAGGATAAAAGCCACTGATTTTTCTCATTACCAAAGAAAAAGAGTGACTCTGCTTTGACCCCGGAGTGCCAAAAGGCTTTGGAGAAACTCAAAGAATACTTATCAAGCCCTCATTTTTTGCACAACCCAAAGGCAAAGGAGCAACTATTCCTTTACTTGGCAGTGTCTAAGGTAGCGATAAGTGGTGTCCTGGTTCGAGAAGAAGAAGGTACGCAATTTCCTATATATTATGTTGGTAGAACCCTAGGTGATGCTGAAATGAGGTATCCACACCTAGAAAAATTGGTGTTTGCCTTACTAAGTGCATCTAGGAAATTAAAACCATATTTTCAATGTCACCCTATATGTGTCGTGACCTCGTACCCGTTAAGAAATGTCATGCATAAACCCGAACTCTCAGGCCGGCTAGCAAAGTGGGCCGTAGAGATTAGCGGGTATGATATTAAATACAAACCCTTGAACAGCTATAAATTCCTAGATATTGGCAGACTTTGTGGCCGATTTCATACCGGCCCTGATTCCCGATCGATAAAGAATTATTACTTGCCTCAGGGACTAGCTGAGGGTCTGGACCTTATTCACGGATGGTGCCTCCAATGCGAAAGGGTCCGGGTTGGGTATCGTGCTAAAACCCCCACAGGTAACGTAATAAGGCAATCAATTAGAACTACGAAATTGACTAACAATGAAGCCGAGAATGAGGCCATGCTTACAGGTCTAGAATTGGATAAAAGCCTGGGGGTTGAGGTTATCGAATCCAAGTGCGATTCCCTCCTCGTTGTTAACCTGGTCAACAGAACATTCGAAGTCAAAGAAGACCGGATGCAGAGGTAGCTGGATAAATTACAATAATGTTGCATTGGTTCAAAGAATGGACACTACAACATATACCTCGAGATTAAAACGGTAAGGCCGATGCATTAGCTAATTTAGGGTCGTCAGTGGACTCCAAAAAATATAACTCTAGAATGGTGGTGCAATTGACGAGCTCAGTAATAGAGGCCGGTCATGCCGAGGTAAACGCAACATGTTTGACTTGGGATTGGCGAAACAAATATGTGGATTACCTTCAGAAGGGGAAACTTCCATCGTATCCTAAAGAATCGAGGGCACTTCGAACTAAAGCTGCCAGGTTTTGCTTGGTTGAAGGCCAACTGTATCTAAGATCATTTTTCGGGCCGTTAGCTAGATGCTTGAGGCCCGGGGAAACCAATTATGTGATGAGGGAAATCCATGAGAGGACTTGCGAAAACCACTTGAGAGCGGAATCGTTGGTCCGAAAATTGATCAGGGCCGGGTATTACTGGAATGAAATGGAGAAAGATGAAAATGACTTCGTTCAAAAGTGTGACGAATGTCAGAGACATGCTCCGACGATCTATCAACCGGGAGAGTTGCTTCACCCAGTCCTTTCCCCTTGGCCGTTCATGAAGTGGGGAATGGATATCGTAGGTCCTTTACCATGGGCACCCGGTAAGGCTTAGTACATATTACTTATGACTGATTACTTCTCCAAGTGGGTAAGCACATGCGTTTGAGAAATTTAGGGAAAAGGAGGTTATCGACTTCATCTGGGATCATATAATCTACCGGTTCAGGATACCAACCAAAATCACGTGTGACAGTAGGAGACAATGCATCGGCTCAATGAGTTCTTTGAGGATCACAAAATTAAAAAGATTTTATCAACCCCTTATCACCCGAGCGCGAAGGGTCAAGCGGAGTCGACAAATAAGACCATACTGCAGAACCTGAAGAAAAGATTGACTGACTCAAAACGAAGGCGGAAAGAAATTCTACCCGAGGTCTTATGGGCGTATCGAACAACTTCGAGGTCGAGTACCGGTTAGACACCATTTTCTCTAATCTACAATGCAGAAGCTTTGATTCTAGTAGAAGTGGGAGAACCGAGCTAAGGTTTTGATATGCTACGGAAACAATGAATGACAAGGCCATGACCACAAGTCTAAATTCAGCGGACGAAGGTGAGAAGCCGCCTTGGTCCGGTTAGCAACTTAAAAGCAGCGAATGAGAAGATATTACAACCGAAGGGCAAACCTTCGACACTTCTAAATCAGGGACTTAGTATTGAGGAAAGTCATACTACATACCGAGAACCCGAATGACGGGAAACTAGGCACGAATTAGGAAGGACCATACAGAGTCGCTATTATAACGGGAAAAAGCTCGTACCAACTTGAGTCCGTAAATGGCGTACAACTGCAAAACAACTGGAAAGTATCAAATTAGCGATACTACTGCTGAGGTATGAATACCTAAATTTCCTTAAAGTTTATTATCCTTTGAACTAACCTGTACAAGTACTCAATCGAAGTCAAGTCCAAGAATTAGGTGGGTGAAAGCACATGGTGCACTCTTTTTTCCTTCGACAAATATTTTTTCAAAGTGGATTTTACGGAAAGGTTTTTAACGAGGCAACAGTAAGCGTGCTACTCTAGGTTTGAAACCTGTCAAGCATCAGGGACTGGGGACTGCCCATATTAGTCATTAGTACTCAAGCCCTTAAAATTTGGCCTCAAGTACTAGTGGACTATCACACCCTGAATCGAGATTCCAAGATTTGAGTTTGAAAACTTCAAAAACAATTTTACTCGACATCAAAAGTCAAGGCTTGAATAATAGGATTCACTGTGAGGGACAAACGAGCAAATGAATCGTGCCCGGATAGTTCATTCTCGCCGTGGCGAATAATTTTTGTATCTTCAATTATTTATACTATATTTGAAGTAATAAAGTGACAAAATTCACCTTTTATACTTCATCGGTTCGCGCTTACACGAGCAATGTTACCTTTATGTCACCTAGAATAAATATTAGGTTCAAAACCTTCTAAGCCTTCAGGCCATCATTAACGGAGGCATGAAACCAAAGGCAGTAAGAGTCCACGAGACCGTGCCCAATCATCTAAAGACCCCTAAGCCTATGGGTCACCCCGAATAGGAGACTATTGTCTGATAGTAAGATTTGGAAAATTGGGCTACTAAACCCCAACTGCACCGAGCCTACAAGGCAGGGCATAAATGCGAAAGGCCACGGCCAACTTTAGGTGCGAAGCCATTGGAGCTTCGATCCTGATGTATAAAAGACTCGAAGATGTCTGAGTTCATAAGTACAAAAAGTAAGGTCCTTACAAATTTTTAGTCTATAAAGACTATGTCTGATATGGTCAAATCAATCGGAATCACGACCAAAGAAAGGGCTACCTTCGGAAAAAATTAACTGTGTCTTGATAAATTATTCGAATAGTTTAATTAAGACTTTGTTTCATTTTTGTTAGATCCTCTGGAGCCAAAGCAACTCGGAACTGTTGTTTGACCCGAACCTTATTCGGGCTTTGGTAGTTGAACAATTTGAGCAATGTCAAAATTTATGCTAAGGCGTTGATAATGTATTGAGTCCGAGACACAAGTTATATACCCTAATTCCTAAACATAAATAAATGCAGAAATATTAAAGAACACAATATATAGCCGAAGAGGAATTTCATATATATATTCACCAAAAAGTATTTACAGAGGCATGAGAAAACGGCCCCGAAGTACAAAGCGTATAAATACAAGGAAAGATAAAAATAATATAAGCTAAGGCATTTCCTGCCTAGTCTTCATTAGAGCCCAGCTCGCTATCCGAACCCTCGAGCTGGTACATCGCTTTGGCCTCGGCTTCGAACCTCTTGGCCTCTTCGATCTTGGTCACTAAGTCCATCCCCCCCCCCCCC
>MCJB01041653.1:30394-53652 GCA_002018475.1 Nicotiana obtusifolia | reverse complement strand
CCCCCCCCCGCTTAGCTCAAGCTCTTACTCTTTGCTCCTCAACATCCCTTCCTGGACGCTGTACTTCCTACTACCCGCACCAGCTCCTCGTCCCTTTCCTTCAAGTCCTCCCTTAGCTAGCACACATCTCCTCTTTTGCGGAGCTGGCATCGGAGCTCCCGGTACTTCTCAAGACATTTGAAGTACTTCTCCTACAACTTCACATAAATTTCTTTACGTCTCTGATCCCTACGAGCACTTTCAATCTCCAAAAAGAACGTCTGCAAAACGAACAAAAAGGAGTTAGAGCTTACGAAAGAGAGCAAAACGTAAAGAAGAGAATGGACAACAAATGTACTTACTCGAAGGGAGAGAACCGCAATGTTAGTTGATAGGGTGCTGTCACTTATAGTCTCGAGGGTCGTACCCTCAATTTCAGAACAAAGAGGGCCGAGGGAGGGGACTATCTCTTCGGTGTTCACAAGAAGGTTACGATCTATCGGGATCACAATAGTCCTTGAACCCCTTCCAACCTCACTTCGAGTTGAGTAAGATCCTCATCGACCATCCTCAACTTGTCTATATCCATGTCGGAGTCAGATCCAACATCCTCCTCAGCAACGACCTTCCTTCTATCATCAGTCGTATAAGGCATGTCCGTCGCGACCCTGGAAGATGAGGACCCTTCACTCCTCGGAAGTGCAGGGTCGTCATTATGCACCACGCCCTCGATCCTGTACCCTACATTACACATGCCCATTTCCTCAAAGTGAGGGGACTCGGGACTTCCTTGGGGCTCTGTCCTATATGTACTGTGTCTATTTCTCAAAGGACAGAGCCACAACCTCCCACATCAACGGCCGTCGGCCTCTCCCCCCGTTATCCACGGCTCTCTTCTTACAAGGCATTAGACTACCGTCATCACGAGATACGTCGTCCTCTTCAACTAATGAGAAGATTTGGGGAGCAGGAGTTGCAGATAGAACGGAGATGGGCTCCTGAACTACAGTAGCTGAGGTTGAGACCGATACGGACGATGTAGTAGTTGTAACAAGAGCTAAAGCCGATGATGCAGTGGCAGCCTAGAGGGCGCTGGTGCCCTGCTCCTCCGAGAACACCTGCTTGAGAAGAAGACAACATTACATCAGCAAAATGAGTCCATACACAATAGGAAATGGAGCAGCCACGATCATAGAAAGGAAATTACTAATTGAAGGGAGATCAGGCTTGAATTTCTTGAAAAAGCTTAGCCAGTCATAGATCCCTAGGATGTGAGGGAGGAGTCGCTCGACCCAGTTAGAGATATGAGACACCAGAGAAGGAGGTTAGCCGTTGCCTGCAAAAGAGAAGTAAAAACATTAAAATTTAGAACCAAAAATGAACGCAGAAAGAGACAAGGCACTCACGAGTGTAGTTCCAAGCTTGAGGAAAGCCGTTGATGTTGGCCACGACGTCCTCGGGTCTTAACAAAGAAGAAGTTAAGCCAGAGCTAACGATTTGCTTTGTCTTCCATCTTCAGCACCAAACATTTGCCTTCTTGGTGGTGAAGGTTCAACATCGTCCCCCTATAAAAGCCAGAGGCGAATAGGTGTATCAAGTGTTGCAGTGTCAACTCGACCCTGCCCAGCTCGGCGAATTTTGTTAGCATCTTTATCACCTTGTAGAAGTATGGTGCAAGTTAACCGGGCAAACGCCGTAGTGATGACAAAACTCTTCCACTAACGGGAGGGAGGGGGGGGATAGACGATGAGGAAGGGATAGGCATAAAAAGCGCAGTACCCAGGATGATAGACCTATACTACGTCCCCCTCAACCGGGATCAACTCAACATATTTGGGAAGGCCGAATTTGGCTTTTAGTTTTGCCAATTCCTTAGGCGTCATCGTTGATTTAAGAACTCCAGGCGCGACGTCCGGTACTTTGGTAAGATCAGACCTGGAATCGGGATTACGTGGGATTATTTGCTCCACCAATGGGAAGGTTTCATCCTTAACAATGGCGGAAATGCTCTCCCCATAGGAGGGAGACACCACTGCCAAGGGAGCAATACGACTCCCCTCACCAGCATCAGAAGATACGTTATACATGATTCAACATAGTGAAAGAGAGTAATAAACGGGAAAGAATGAAGAACAATATAGGTCATTGAAACAAAGAAGAAATTCGAAGAAGAAAAGAGGTAGAGAAATATATGGTGCTTTGAAACGTTAGAGAATTTAAAAACTCCGAAATTGGGTTCAAGGATCTCTATTTATAAAGTTATGGCACCGAAACCAAAAACGGTTCATCATGATTGGCACCGGAACTAAAGAGGCAGGTCTAATCAAAGGTCGCATGCGAAACAAAGCGACGCATGAGGAATATGCGTCATAATGACGTCTGATAAGTAGGGCTTTTGACTGCTTATTAGCGCATTTTAGCTTTTGTTTTAGTCTAAAAGCATTGAATTGTGTTTCCGAAACTAATAAAATTGTGCAAAATTACAGGAA
Organism: Nicotiana obtusifolia; assembly: GCA_002018475.1. NCBI lineage: Eukaryota > Viridiplantae > Streptophyta > Magnoliopsida > Solanales > Solanaceae > Nicotiana > Nicotiana obtusifolia. The sequence continues at coordinate 51,184 of MCJB01041653.1, read as the reverse complement.
TGATGGAAGTTGGTCTCCCAAGATGAAATCCGACTCAAAAAGGAGCAATTCGAAGCACAAGATAATAAAGGGCGCAGAAGCACAAATGTCCCAGTCCGCAGAATTCCATCTGCGACCGCAAACCAGGAGGAAGAATTTAGCAAAAATTTGTGCAAAGTATGGACTGCACATGAATTATGTGACCGCAAAGCTGGGCTAAGAGTCAAAGATCAGAGAGTATGTAAAAAGACCAAGTCTAGAAGCCTCTGTGAGTTGCGGACCACACAAGAATTATGCGGCCGCAGTCCTAATTGTTTGGACCGCAGAAGAATTGCCTTGCGGCCGCAATCCAGAAATGTGCAGCCATAGAAGAAGCATTAAAGCCATTTGGTCTTGTGAAAGCCAAATGGGACAACATCACTCTCTTACCGAGAGGTATTGAGTGGATAATTTAGAGTTGAGAGCTATAATACACCCCAATCGACAAAACAAGCATTAAAGCATTTAGCTTATTAGGCAAGCACCTAGATCATGGTCACAACCCTAGGTTTTTTTTCCATTTGGAAAAACCTTAAAAATAATCATCTCTACTCTTCTTTCTTTATTCTGCAATCATTAGAGTAACATTAGAAAAAGAAAACAAATCCTTTTTGTGGAAGTGCAATCTAGATAATCCAATTGCTCAAATTGAAATATATACCCCTAACTCCTATCTTAGCTCCCTGTGGATTCGACTCCGACTCTTAGTTGGATTTCTATTATTGCATGCGACTGTTTCATATCTCTTTTGAGGTGTGTTTTGGACGTGATCAACGTCATCCTAACCTGCGGACAACATAACTCCAGCAAATCACTCGGGAAATTCGAAGCATTTGAAATGTGTGGCCCACAGAGGGCCACATCGCCTGTTCGCTGCAACAACCACGACCTGTGTAGTCCGCTTAATTAGCTCGACCTCCAGCAACATGATCCGCTCATCGAACCCGTCCGTGAAGCCGGCCTCAATAAGCGGATGGACTAACTGTATGAGTCAAAATCTATCCCTAGAATATTTAAGTCAAAATTGTATTAGTGGAACATTCTCAGGCCGCCAGTGTCAAAGTGATCTAAGAAACAATGAAGGCCGTGGTTAAAGAGTCAGCAAGGGCTAAAATCTGTCACACCTCTTTTCGTACATCCCCGGGAAGGAAATATATAAAAAGAGTTTTTCCAATTAAAGTGACATTATTCGAACTGGGATTATTTATTTGTTTATATTTTTTAGAGTCGCCACTTGGAATATTCTAATTGGTGTTCCAAGTCACCGATTTATTTTTATCCCAGATCGAGGAAATTTCGACTTTCTTTTTTAAAGTCTGCGAACCAGAAATTCTAAGTAAGGAATTCTGTTAACCCAAGGGAAGGTGTTAGGCACCCTCGGATTCCGTGGTTCTAGCACGGTCACTCAATTGTTATGATCGGCTTATTATCTGATTTTTATACCTATTATTAACCTATAGTACATTTTATTTTATTTCACTTTTCCGCTTTTAAATTATTTGAAGAATTGCGATGTTAATCAAAATATGTCACAAATCACGTCACATAAATGCACCCGTAATTTATAGCATCTTTTAATTAAACACCGGGATTTGGATTTGGGTCACATAAATACGCACCCGAATTTGGAAGATCAAATTAAGAAGCGCGCCTAAAGCAACTACGTGTTTTTAATTTGTGGAGGGCCATGGAATTTGCTAAATGGCACGCCTCAGTTTTCTAGATGTTTAATTAATGAGGGCCATATGTTTGTATATTTATTTGGTATGGCACACCTCAAATTAATTTAATTATTCAAAATTGTTTAAGTCGGGCCACCTAAAAGGCACCCCCGAAGGTTGGCATTGTCACTATGTCACGAAAACCGTACCCATAGTTACAACGTAATTAATCGCCTAGAAGCATACTAAGTTAGTTTATAATGAGTTATGCCAAATCAATTAATCTAAATAACTGACATTTCTTTATTTGTTGTTCAACATGAATTGAGTCAAATGACATGTAGTTCAGATCCTATTTATGTTTTAATAACTAAATTACCATTATTTCCAAACCCGCGTATTCTAATTAACAGCTCAATTCATATTAACCTATTATCCGTTACTATCAAGAGACATCTGTTTAGCAAAGAAGAGTTTGCTGCTAATATTTGATTCCAATAAGCTGATACGAAGATAAGTAAAGAATACTTGCGAACTAACCATTAATGTATTATAGCAAAAACAAGGTAGCAGGGAATAAAGTCATGTCCGTTACTACAGAAATGGACAGAAAAATGTTAATAGCGTCGAGCACATTGGAACCATGGTTTTAATACCATTTCCAGTAACATGAATCAAGGAGTCATGGATTACAGCATTAATTAAGGGAGCTTAACAACAGCCACCTCACAATAGGTTAAACCCAAAGAAAAGTTTAGTTACGAATATAGCGTGGAACTTCATGTGTGAATTGCAGTCTTGATTTTCGCATTAACAATTTTACTCCTCTCATACGAATCAAACAAGTTACAAATTGAAAATTTACAGCATCATACATATGGGAACAACTTTACTTTAACTTTTAATGATTTCGTAGATAGGAAAAGTGGTGAACTTTAAGTCTTGTTATCATAAACCATGTGAACAAATCACAATTCAAACTCATCCCAAATCACAGTTAGCATACAAGTGATGGTGATTAAACCAACTGAAGCAGCGACGTAGTTTTTGAATGCTTAAGCAAATTTAATTCGAAACTTTAGCTTGCAAGAGCAATTAGAAATAGACCCTAGCAAGACATAACAATACTTAAACAACGAAATCACAGATGCATCAGCCATTTTTAACTTCTTTATTACTACAAACAGATGCCATTGTGCCATTGCAATCTTGATAGCAGAACATACCAAACTCTATAAACAAAAGTCAGCTTCGAAAATCATTATATTATCGGTAGTCAAGTTAGGAGACAGCCATCAACCATCACGGGACATCTTTGTAATAGCATTTTACCCAACTGAACACCAATAGGAGAGAATCATCTTAAGCGAATAATCGAGCTAAGTCAAATCAGTATGCGCACGCGAGGCAATATCGATTTGATGAACTCAAAATAGGTTAGCAATAGTGAGGAGAAGTTCAACGAAAACAAATGCGAAATATCAGATGATAAATGGCAATACACACCATGAATGTCATTCAGTAGTTACTAATTAAAACAGATATAAAACGGAAACAAACAAATAAGAAGTCAGCGACATTCGATTACGAATCAAGTAAGCGTCCATAAACATATCACCTATTACATGATTTGTAATTACAAAGGTGCTCGAACGTACCTATAAATCAACGAACAAATTCTAATGAGATGGTAGCACGCGCAGAACAGTGACGACCAGCGAAATCCCAGCTTCCTCACTAACTTTCTCTTAAACGAAAGCTCTCTTTTTACTCTCTGTTTTTTACTCTTTGCTTTCCCTTTTTTAAGAACAAATTTCGGACCTCAAACGTTTTCTCACTCTGTTTTCCTTAACCCTTTTTTTTAAAAAAAATTTCAGACTCTCTTTCTTAAGCTTTTTTCACCAAAAAAAATCCGACCTCCACAGTGAAGAAATCGAGCCTATTTATAGGAAGAACCCCCCCAAACAACCTTTTCCCCAAAAACCCCGGAAAATAAAACAAAAATCAAAAAAATCCAAAACCCTTACCTCTGTCCGAAAATCGCTTTTTCAAACCGAATCCGGGACAAATGGAAGGCGAGGATCAATTGGGAATTGATCTACGGCCTCCATTTGAACCGAATGTGGTCCCAAATGGTGCCAAAACCCTCGAGTGTACGTGTTTTCGTCAGGGTTTGTTAGAGCTAGTACGTGAGGCAGAAGGGGAGGGGACCACGGACGAGTTGGGGTTTCAACTCGTCCGATTTTGGGCGAGTCGGGTGGCGGACGAAGGTGGCAGTGAGGCGGTAGAGGGTGGGGTGCGGCTGGTTTAGAGAAGAAGAGGGTTTAGGGTTAGGTTTAGGGTTTGTTAAAGATGTTTTTATATTTAGTGGGGAATAGTTCCTGGCCATTGAATTTATGAAGATCAATGGCTCAGATTAAAAGGGGGAAAACGGGTTTGGGCTGATGTGGGAAGTGGGCTGGTCCGATTCTAATTGGGATTGGGCCTTGCTTCAATTTAATTAATCTGGCCCAGTGATTCTTTAATTGCCCATTCTACTTCCTCTTTGTTTCATTTGTTTATTATTTATCTCTAATCCCTTCATAATTAGCTAAAATAAGTATTTATAAAGCTAGCTTAGGAATTAAATATTAAACTAGGAAAGTATAAAATAAACTAGTTTTATGATTTTTCTCGATTTTATAAAAACAACCAAACATTAACTTAATCCTAAAAGTGCAAAACAAAACTAAATGCCATGCCTACATATTTTAAAGTATTTTATTAATTAATTAATATTTAAGCAATTAAAACCTAATAAAATTCCTAAAATGGCTAATACTTAACTAAAAATTATTTAATAATTTTTATAAGGTAATTCGGGTACGGTAAAAATCACGTGCTCACAAAATCGAGGAATCATCAAGGATCGAGGCCAAGGTCGAATACCCTTTACAGAGTTATAACGGCTAGTTTCAAGAGAGGACAAAAAAGAGAATATTCTAGTGGATATTCTCTATACTGTACAATTAGGGTTTCTAGGAATATATTCCCTATAAATATAAAGAGACACAATGATAGGGGACATGGGATATTCACTTGTAAAGTATACTTTGACTTTATAGGGAATCAGGTCTCATCACGAGCACACAAAAATAACCTTTTCACTGAGATTCTTGCCTACACTTTTCTATTGGATCCGAAAATATCTCGGACACTCAAAGACTTATCCAGCATTCTTGATTGTCAGAAAGAATATTCATTGATTTCATCCTTCTCCGGTGACTCCTTTGCATTTTTTTACATAATTATATGCTACATTACTTTTGCTAGGATCCTCGGATATTGTCATTATCTTTGGGATATTATTAACCTAGAGTAACCTTCATCTGCATAAAATTTAATTAGTTGAACCAAGATTTATATTTTTGATAATGTTATATAGGACGACAAGTGGAGATTAGAAAAATAAAATTTTTAATACCATAAGTTTTTGAATAGTAAACGGAAGGACAACAGCGGTCAAACTTTTTAGTATATTAATCTTAGGAATTAATTCCACTTGTCCACTATACTTTGTCTTGTAGTAAATCCTTAATTTAGAACAATATAAAAGGAGTATTGATTCCTTTACATTTTGAAAAGTCTATTAAGTTCCTTGGATATTCTTTTAAACTAGATACTAACCTCTTTTGCGCTGCAACTTTGAGTTTATTAACATGGCCTAGAGAGTTGGCAGGCTATGATTGAGGAATTCAATTATTTCTCCTTAAATAATAGTTAGTCAATTTTACAGGATTATTCCATTTCAGTACACTAATGGCTTGTTTAGCCAAACTTCTTCAAGGTCAAAAGCATTTCAAATAAAGTATTATTTTTCATTGTTAAAGTATTTGGTCAAACTTTTAAAAGAAAAAAAATATTTTTGAGTAGAAGCAGAAGCTGTTTTGGAGAAGCAGAAAAAAATAGTTTCTTTTTAGAAGTATTTTTTTGAAAAATATTTTTGAGAAAAATACACTTAAAAGTACTTTTTTTTACAGCGTGACCAAACCAGCTCACAAGTATTTTTCAAATTAATTAGCCAAACACAATATGCTTCTTACCAAAAATACTTTTAAAATAAATACTTATTAAAAAAATACTTTTCAAATAAAGTGATTTTAGAATCTTGCAAACAGGCATAATAATAACTTAATACAATCTTTTTTAATGCTATCGGGTTTTTAAGAAACCATAAGCGAAAAGAAGGGCCCCCCACATACCCTTCTCGTAAACTCGAATAATTAATAACTAATGACCAAATGCAGAAAAAATTTGTATATATATATATATATATATATATAATGAGCAGACCTGCCCACTTTGATAGGTGGTTCATTTCATGTATTTTTGTGTTGTTTTGAACAAAGAATGTGCTTAAGACTGAGTCACATTCTATGCTGACCTCGGCCTGGGCTTACTTCTTGGGAAGCCGTTCCCACTTCCCATCGTGCTCATGGCCCGGCTAGTCTGGTCGTAGTAGTGAGAATTTTTTTCTGGTCAAAGACTTGGTTGAATGCGGGATCTATTCCACGATATATATATATATATATAGTAAATTTTTAACACTAATCATAATTAATTGACATATATTTCTGTTTTAATTTTTATAATTAAATTTCTTAATTTGATAGCCCTCTATTTCACTTTATGCGAATCCATTTGATTGGGCGCGGAGTTTAAGAGAAGAGAGAAGACTTTTGAACTTATAAAATAAAATAAGACACATATAATTTGTGTGGTAATAAATTATTTTGCATAGAATTAAATTCTTTCCAAATGGGATTATTAATTTTAGCAGACTAAAAAAAAGATACACGTAAATTGAAATGGAAGGAATATAATTTATCTTAAATGAAATGGAGTATATTTTTCTGTGCAGGTACGGTAATATAGGTACGGTCATTGCACGTTTCAATCTTTATTATTGTCTGGCGTGACCACTTTGACGAATTTACGTAATTTCTGGGGACCCACTATGAGTGTTATTTCGTGCGTCCCTTTATCTGTATGCTAGCTTGTATCTTGGCCATTGTTTATTGTTAAGGATCAGATCCCATTGACTTTAGTATCTTTAACACCACCCTGCCAAATTCAGATGAATTTTAACCCTCTTCTTTTGTTCTTTTCATCTGCAATTATAAGATTCTTTCCTTCATTTTTCTTTTTTTAACATTTTTTACTAACTTTTTGGGGCCGGAGAGGCTCATAAATGGGACAGAGTAGGATTAAGAACTTGAAGAAATCACCTGACGCCTCATATAATGGCATTTTATTATACAAGACTAACAAAATTAAATTGGTTTTTTTTTTTTTGTTGCAATATATATGTTCCATTGATCTAAAGTTGGACCCCATATTTAGCTTCTAAATTAGAATCAAGCGAAAAACCATAAAGTTTTGTAGGAATATTTTTATTTGTACTTGTGTACAGTGTCAGAGCCACTCGTTAGTGAAGGAAGTTAATTGGCATCCTTTTGTCGAAAAATTACATTGCGTAGATTAGTTAATTTTTTAATTTTATGTGTATATACTATATGTTGATTTTTCTTATATCTTTGTATACTTATTTATATTTTAATTTTCCTTAATAAAAGTTGTAGCGCCGCCACGACTTATGTACGTACAAATATGGATATCAAATTTGATCCACAAAAGTTTCACCTGTCTAAACAGCTCGATCCACATGGCCATACTGTGGTACTGTTCTAAATAGACTTTGAACTTGGTCATAAGTGTTAATTTGACTCGGATCCCTTTTGGTTTTTCAAATTTTCACGTGGCTGTTTTATGACTCTTAAGTCATCGACCTCGATTAAAAAAGAAAGTCTTAGCTGTTGAATAAGTTTGAGTTGTACAAGTTTAATTATAATCATTTCTCAACTCATTTTGAATAAACCAAACTATATTATATATCTTATCTCAACTAGAACTTGGCCTAACTCGTTCGTTTCATGTTGCAAATTGCAATACTTATATTTGTTAAAAATAATACATAAACTTCAAATGGTACAATGGCATCGCGTCTTTGGCCACTTATATGAGTAGGCCATGCCTGCCTTTGAGTTTTTACAGATCACTTATCAATCACTGCATCACCACTCTACTTATCTTCCTTCCTCTCTCCCAATTAAGTTGACAACACACACACACTTGTCTTCTTTTTCGCTATGGCACCACCGCTGGCACAATCCTCATAGCACCTGGGAATTTTCGATAGCCACTTGGGATATATCGCTCTATACCATGATCGCCATCTTCGTCCGCAAGACCCGTTTTGGCATTTCTTGTTGTCTTTCTTCTTCCGCCCTCCAACCCTTTCTCAACGTTCGCCTACTCTTCCTCTTTGTTCCCACATAAAACAACTTACAAACCTTTTTCTTTTCTTGGGCATTTTCCTATAAGAAGAAAAAGATCTACACAGGACGTGTCGGACTTGTTGAGATTTTGCAGCAGTAGTAATTGTTGTTGTCGTTTGCTATTGTTTACATGGATTCTTCTAGTTTACTTTGTCTTCTCAATGAGGATCTTCTTATCCGTATTCTATCCTTCCTTACCTATGATTCCGACCGAAAAGCTTTCCGTTTGGTATGTAAAGCATTCCACCGAGTTGACTCCCTCCACCGAACCAATCTTAAGATCCTTCGTCCGGAGTTCATCACAACACTTCTCTCCAAATTCCCAAATATTTACTCCCTTGACCTCTCCATCTGCCCCCAAATCGACGACTCTGCTGTTTCCATGCTACTGCCTGTCGGTTATGATTGGAGTAGGAGGCTCAAAAGACTGGTGCTGAGTCGGTGCACCGGGTTGAGATCAGCTGGATTGGAACTGCTTGTGAAGTCGTGTCCTTTTTTGGAGTCTATTGATGTGTCTTACTGCTGGGATTTTGGTGATAGAGAAGCTGCGGCTTTATCTATTTGTGGTGGGTCTTTAAGGGATTTGAAAATGGATAGGTGCTTGGGTGTTACTGATGTTGGTTTGGCTAAAATTGCAATTGAGTGTCAATGCCTTGAGATACTTAGCTTGAAATGGTGTCTTGAAATTACTGATCTCGGGATTGATCTTTTGTCCAAGAAATGCACACAACTCAAGCACCTCGACATTTCATATTTAAAGGTTAATTTTGTTATCTTGTCATCCTTGTCTTTGATCGTATTATCGAATAAAGGTAAATGTAGTAATTGTAATAGATAAAAAGTGGCAGTAATTTGGTTTCAGTTTCAGGTTACTAGTGGGTCGCTGCGTTCTATAAGCAGTATGGAGAAGTTGGAGTTTTTGGCTATGATCGGGTGCGGGTTTGTGGACGATGAAGGACTGCATTATCTTGGAAATGGTTGTCCTTCGCTTCAGGTGATTTACATCTTTGGCAAACTATTATGATGAGTTGTAAAAAAGAAAGTATGAGATGATAGCTGTTTTTGATTCTGTCTTAAGCTGACCTTTACTGTGTTGCTAGTGATCTTTTGCCCATTTTAAGCTTGAAAATAGACTTTGTATGTGTATGCAGTTGCTCCTTAGATAAGCAAATGTCTATAGCTTGTTGAATTTTAAATGCTTATCTTAAAAGTAAATAATGGAGTTGAGTTTGTTTTTGTGAACTTATAGTAGCTCGTTTCAATGTCATGGATGAAACTAAATTCAGTTCGTCTATATGACATTTTTCTGATGGCCAGATTATGCAGTGAGCGCATGAATCTGGAACACAGGAAATGCTTTATTGGAAATTATGGTAGATGATTTTTCCTGGTATCTATCTATCCATGAATATATGAAATTAGTACGCTAAAACTCAAACCTTTATTCTATGTTTTGGCTACTTTACCTCTGAGAAAAAGTGGTCGTGAAATTGTCTTCAGGTTTGTGTAATTTACTTAGTTGTCATAATTATTAAGAAAATTGTCCGATCGCAGGCACTGGATGTATCAAGGTGTGACAGACTAAGCTCATCCGCCCTAGCTTTCTTGATCAAAGGACATCCCTCGATGCTACAAATCCATGCTAGTTACACTTTCAGTGTGAGTAAATTCATTGTTAGAACGAACATTTTGAATTATTCCTTGTGGAGTTTTTGATCTTGGTTCTGTAATTTAGATTGAGAATCTTGATGCACCAGGAGTTTCCTACTAAAGTCATCCAAGGGCTGAAGGATCTAAAGAATCTGAAAACGCTCGTACTTGATGGAGCACCAGTTTCTGAATCATTCTTCAAGATCATTAATTTCAGTTGCAAGTATTTGGTTGAAATAGGGTTAGGCAAATGCAAAGGAGTGACTGACTTGGGCATTTTCCAGCTGGTATCAGGGGCTGTTAATTTAAAAGTCTTGAATCTCACATGCTGCAGCGATCTTACAGATAATGCAATATCAGCTATTACAGATTCTTGCCGGAGTGTTTTGTGCCTCAAGTTGGAGTGCTGCAACTCGCTCACGGAGAAGAGCCTATATCGCCTTGGATTACATTGTTCCTTTCTTGAGGAGCTTGATCTTACTGATTGTGTTGGAGTCAGTGACACTGGTGAGACTCAAACCATTCGGTCTTTTGTTCTTTATTTACATATTTATTCCGCCACCATTACAACCATGCATGTGTATCCACAAAAAAGTTGATGTGCTCGTATCTTCTGGGTTCTATTGCCTCTTTTTTTTAAAGTTTTGAGCGTTTTGTTGGCTTTCTGTTCCTCAAGGTCAAGACATCTGATTTTTTTCTTTTTTGTTCTTCTTGTAAAAACATCTTGAAGCTTCGTTCACTCATTTCTCAAATTTCCTCGTGTTAGTCTTCGATGATATGGTTACTCCAAAAAATTGTGCAGTTAGTGGGTTAACTTTATGTTAAGAATTCAGCTACCCTTTAAAGGTGCGCTAATATGTGTTGCATCTCATGTTTTCTGCAGGACTTCATTACCTGTCTAATTGTACAAAGCTTGTATGTCTAAAGTTGGGATTATGTACTAACATTACCGACAAGGGCCTGAAATATATTTCTAGAAACTGCAGAGAGATTCGTGAACTTGATCTATACCGGTAAAATTAACTTTCCCACCTAACTTATCCCGTCAATTTGAGAACGTCTTCTTATATGATATCTTGAAAACCATTTGCAGATGCAAAGGAATTGGTGATAATGGACTCTATGCTTTATCAAGTGGTTGTAAAAGAATGCAGAAGTTAAACTTGTCTTACTGCACTGAGGTCACCGATAAAGGGATTGAGTATCTTGGCCATCTACCAGAGCTCTATAACCTCGAGATGCGTAGTCTTTGGAATGTCACAGGCACTGGTTTAACAGCACTTGCTACTGGATGCAAGAGACTTGCTGAATTGGATGTGAAAGATTGTGCTTATATCGATGATTCGGGCTTCATGGCTCTTGCTTATTACTCTAGGAATTTGCAACAGGTATTATTGCCCAATCTTGAACTACTCTCTCTACTTCTTTGTAATTGATGATGCTGTCAATGTGATGTGCTTTCCGCATTACCAGTTGATTAGTAATGCTTAAACGGTAAGAAAATTACACCTTTGGTCAGTCTTTATCATTTTCTCGAAATCTTGAAAGAGTTATGTTAATACTCCCTTTTGATAGACGAACAAACATTTGTATTACAAATCAGGTTTCAAATATTAGTCAACAGCTTTCCACCTCAAGTCTTTCAGATATATTATTATGATCCTTTTATTTGACAGGAGTTGTTGAATCCCACACTGAAAATTGGTCAAAGTTACCTCTTGTAAAACACACTCAGTTTTTGATGGAAAGACTACTTGTTAGGATCAAGCAGTCCGAGTTCAAAGTAGAGTAGTGATTGCATATTCAAATTTAACCAGCAGATTTGCCAGATAATTTTTTGGTGTAATTTTCTGGATCCATCATAAGATATGTTAGAATTATGTGGTGATTCTAGCTCCGTCTGGCATCTGTTTCATCCTAAACTTTATTATGTCGCTATATGCACAATGCTGAAAGGACTAAGACTTTTGTATCAACCCTAATAAACTGGTCAATTATTGGTTGTTATGCTTAAAAAGTTCAGTATACCCTTACTTTTTGGATACCAATCAAAGTTTTTTGCTATACTATCTGCAATCCTTTGACTGATCAAACTTGATATTGAGCTTATCAAACTCAATTAATCATCAGATACACTTACTGAAAAACTTCCTTTTCCCCTTTTAGGTTATTAGCTTTGGATAAGTCATATTATAAAAAGTACTCAGATATGTATGAACAGGTACTGATTATACTTGAATTTTTGACTTGATTTTTTTCCCCTTATCATGAGGTTTAAAATTGAGACCATCTGAGGATCAACTGAACCTGATTTTTTTTGAGCTTCAATTAAAGGACAAAAGGATAAGTTCAAACATGACGTCTCTTTTTAACATCGTTCTTGTTTGCATCTGTATGGTGGTTACTGCAATTTTCAACCAGGTCATCAGTTAGAATCAACTCACAAAGTTGGGCATGTGGCACAATTATTTATTTAAAAAACTGATGCCATAACTCAACTTGAAAGTTAGAACATGCTTGATTGACCTTTTATCTTTGTTGTCTGTTCAAGAATCAGATGCTGCACATGACAGTGCATTTGTTTGTTAAGACTCTTAAACTGAAATGAGCATTCATCAGTTTTAATGATTGCCCTTGCTATTGCTCTATGTTTTTGTGATCGAATGAACAATCTCTTATAGATTTAACTGAGTTAAATACTTGTTTAACATGGCGAGTTTGAAATAAAGCTCATATCATTTAGTTCTTTAGTAATACAGACCTTTTCATGTCAAGTGCACTAAGTAATATTAGCCGGAATTGACTCAGTTTCTACAAATGGTATGATTAAATACTTGGCTAGATGCATGTAGCTGTCTTTGGAACCCTTGGGCCTTGATGCTTGTCTGTGCATTCTGACTTGGTTATGCGTGCTATGGTATAATCAACACATTTATTCTCCTATATTTCCGTTGTTCACATGTATTCGTAAATTAAATGCATTATTGTGCGGTGCATACCATGCTTTTTCGTCCTTGAATACCTAAATGGGAATAGAGGCTTATGCCTGGAGCACCTTGTGTTCTTTTGGGCAAGAACTTCAAAATCATTATATCCGCCTTCACTGGAGACAAGTTTTGTGTTCAAATGATATATGTTCCAAAGCTCTATAACACTTTTATGGGTGCTTTTGCTCTTTTTGGTCTAAATCTTATAAAGTTGTATGTACAGCAAAATCTTTTTCCTGCAAGTAATTATGGAGCAATCTCATTCTTCAGGAGCAATTTCATTCTTCGAGATAAAATTTTGAGCACTAATTCTTCCTAAAAAGAGAATGAATTCGATGCATTTGAAATGCATCTTGAAATTGTCATTTATTCATGTTCATAGGAAATCCTTGTACAATTGCAAACTTGATACTGAGTTGTTTTCTGTAAATCAAATTTTGTCAGTTGAATTTGTTTACAAATGCTGAAATAAATGTTTGATTGCAGATTAATTTGAGTTATTGTGCAATCTCGGATGTTGGCCTCTGCATGGTGATGGGGAACTTGACACGCTTGCAGGATGCCAAGCTTGTAAACCTTTTCAATGTATCAACAAATGGCCTTGAAGTTGCTCTTCGGGCTTGCTGTGTTCGGCTGAAGAAAATTAAGGTGGTTGCCTCCCTGAGGCTACATCTTACAGACATAGTTGAGACATTGAGGGCAAGGGGTTGCAGGATTAGGTGGGATTAGGGCCAAATATGACAGCATTATATCCAGTGTGTATTACCATTTTTTTGACACAAGTGGTGTCTTGGGCTAGCTTGTGCACTAGTCAACTATTTCACCAAGTACCTATTATCTCCCACGAGCACAAGTATCGGGTAACTCTACTCACCAAAAGCTTAATATATGACAGCATTATATGACTGTTGTAGCCACAGCCTCCACTTGCATGAATTGGAGTACTACAATGCATTTGAGCAGTTGAACCTAAAACTCCTCCCATTTTCTTACTAAGCAGAAATTTTCCTTCACGTTGTAAAAGTCCACCTAAGAGAGTTTGCACGGTCTTGGACTCTTCACTTGTGTGGACACATTGCATAAAATTCATATGTACTTTGCAGTCTGGAGAATAACTATGAATGTCTAAACATCTTACCAGTGGATTTCTAAAGCTAGTGGCGGAGAATATCTTCTTATCTGCTGGATTGTGTTTTTGTCAACTTTTCTAATTGTTGTCATCGTAGTTTCAGAAAAGAGATTTTACGATGGAACCAGAAGCGGGTCAATGATTTACTTTCTAATAGCTGAATGTGTAAATTTTTACACAGAAGCAAAAAAAGAATTAACCTAAATAGCAGCCCCTGCAATTAATTAAACTAAAAATAGTAATCTATATATAATATGTGTATAATCTAAGTATACCGACTATAAAAAATAACAATAAAACTGAGCTGAAAAAATAAGTTGTCTAGAGTAAAAAAGACGTACGATCACAAATCTGCACAATTTCTGGTAAGGGTGTTCGAAATACAATACCAGTAACGTGCCTAATTATATTCGATATGGTTTGGCTTTTCTTCTTTCGGTGTTTATTCGGTACAGTAACTTCGGTTTGTTCGGTTTCAATATTAACTAGTGCATAAAGCCATAAACTGTAATAGTCTTAATTAAAGTACTCACAAATATAAAAATGAAAACGTTCTAAGCTCTGACAAAAATTTTGTCCAAAACCAGCAAGTATCAACCTATAGAGAAAAAAGGTACATAAAAGAATAAATTTAATCATTAAAAATGTCTTGTTACTTGCTTAGAGTTAATTGCTGAAGTTAGAGAATACAACAAGGTCTAATCCAACATATGCAATTCAATACACGAGAAAAAATATTCTAAAACCGTAAAAGTATTACGTTAAGATGCTTGGCATCCTAGAGAATAAGGTCAAAATCTGCATCCTGCGTTGTTCCTCCATTTTCTAAAGAAGTATTATGCAACTTAGTATGTTATAATCAATAATATACGCATTGTGTAACTTATATATATTTCGGTATTATTTTTGTAAAATACCAATTTTTTTTTAAACTTAAATCAAATACCATATCAAATACTCTCTCTATTATAAATTAAATGAGGTACTTTTCTTTTTAGTATGTTCCAAAATAAATGACACATTTCTAAATTTGAAAATAATTCAACTTTAAACTCATTCATTTTATCCATTTTACCTTAGTGAGAAGCTTTTATAACTATACAAATGTCATGGCCCCACAAAACTTTTACCCCTTAAGCTTTTTAGACCTCAAATTTCAAAAGTCTTCTTTTCTTTTCTTAAAATCCGTGCCGAATCAAATTAACCCATCTAAATTGAAATGGAGGGAGTACCAAATACCAATTTTCGGTTTCAACATGATAATTCGGTAATCGGTATATACCAAATTACCACGCCCCTAATTTCTGGTCTCTATTATTTTTTCCGTAATATGACGTATGCTTTTCTTGCGAATAGGTTTTTTTCGCCGCCCAACCCGGCAACCCCACCTATTTTGTACTCCCTCTGTTTTAATCAGATATTCTGTTTTGAAAGAATGTAAGATTGTCGAAGTACAGAGTTAAATCTTTTAGTTTTGATCTCAACCGTGACCTGAATTGTTTAATATTTTTTAAATAGAATTTACATAAGAAAGTAGATAAACAGAGAACAATAAGAGTGTTATGTAAATTAAGTTCTTCTTTCTCAAGTTGTGTGCTAGGCGATTAGGAACAGTGAACAGCATTAGGAAAAGTACGTTTGAACTTGACGGTCTGAACTTTTGATAGCTATTACGTAGGGAGTGGAGTATATATGTTAAGGAAAAGTTGCAATGATTATAGCGGGAGGATTGAGTGAATGAGAAGTAGTTACGGGATGATATATCTTTCCATATGATAATTGAGTGTTAATTTAACCCTTTTGGCGTTTTGCGCTTGCTTGTAATCTGGTTCATGTGGCCATGTAAAATGCAAACGAGAAAACTAAGAAGAAAAGGGAGGAGGAGACCAAAATTATTTTACAGTGTGAAACCAAACTATATCATAATGGAGCCCGCACACTGGAGAATCTGACTTTAGGTGTCAAGAAGTAGCCTACTTAGCCACCATGACAAATTGACAATACATAGTAGTAAAAAGAATTTTGTAACCATTCCATACAAGGCAGGATAACTTGAAAGTTGGAAAGAGAGAAAAGCATATATTTCCATGTCTAGAAATTTCCCTTATTCTTTCAAGACAAACAATTCTCAATTTGTATTCCCTTCCTAACCCTCTTATATTTCTTTTAAATTGGCCATTGCAACCATTCCCTTTTTCACTTCATTGAAAGAAAAAAAAAGCCATCAAATGGAGTTTCCCAAATTTCTCCCTATTCTCATCCTTTTACCTTTCTACCAAGTTCTCTCCCTTAATGAACATGAAACTTTCCATCCATATCAAACTTCATATGCTCTTGATCCTCAGGCCATGATCATTCAAGCTTGCAACAACATACAAAACCAAGCTTTATGCCTCTCACACATTCAATCCAACCTTGATAATCATGGCCATATTAGGGATCCACATTCAATCCTTAGAGCAGCCATTCGAAACTCCCTCAATCAGGCAAAGTTAGCCATTCAATCAATCACAAAATTCAGCACCTTATCTGCTTCATCCCGGGATCAAATGGCCATAGAGGATTGTCAAGAACTTCTCGATTTCTCGGTCACTGAACTAGCATGGTCGTTAGGAGAAATGAGAAAAATCCGAGCTGGTTTACAGAACTTTCATTATGAGGGAAACCTCAAGGCATGGCTAAGTGCTGCTTTGAGCAATCAAGATACATGCTTAGAAGGATTTGAGGGCACGGACCGACACCTTGAAAATTTTATTAAGGGAAGTTTAACACAAGTCACACAACTCATTAGTAATGTTCTAACTTTGTATGTTCAATTGCATAGCTTACCATTTAAATCACCAAGAAACGAGACAATAAGATATGAAAATCCAAAATATCCGAAGTGGATGACAAATGGAGACAAGGAGATGCTAACTTCTAGTCCAAGTAAAATGCATGTAGATGCTGTTGTAGCCTTAGACGGAAGTGGCCATTATCGATCGATTGCACAAGCAATATATGAGGCTCCTAGCTATAGTAGTAGAAGGTATGTGATCTACGTGAAAAGGGGAATTTACCATGAAAACGTTGATATGAAGAAGAAAAAAACCAACATCATGCTTGTGGGAGATGGGATTGGAGCCACTGTGATTACTGGTAACAGAAATTTCATGCAAGGATGGACTACATTTCGAACTGCAACTGTTGGTATTTTTCTCAACCCTTCTTCCGTATGTTCCTTTTCACTAGGCCATGTTATTTTTGAACCATTAGGTTAAATTGATGACTACACTAATATGTACTTTTTAGAGTAAACTTGATATGGTAGGATGAAAAATAGGGTAACAAGCTGCAAAAGTTGGATAAATTGCACTTGAAGTGTAAATTTATTTACTCTATCAGTTGTATATAACTTTATTCCGTAATGACTTTCAATGTAGTTTAACATATGATAGAAGCCGATTACCATTTTCACTAAGTTACCTGATAATGTTTTATCACAAAAATTTACTTGTAATTTATTATTGAATGACCTCATTGTATAAATATTTTTTATACCGTCGTTGCATAGATCTTAGACACAAACTAATTACGTTTCTCTTGATTAATAGTAATATGTGTCTTTTAACAGCTGTTTCGGGCAAGGGATTTATTGCAAGGGACATAACATTTCGCAACACTGCCGGACCCAAAAATTTCCAAGGCGTGGCTCTACGTGTGGACTCGGACCAGTCGGCCTTCTTCAGGTGCAGTATGGAAGGATATCAAGACACACTTTACGCCCACTCTCTCCGCCAATTCTACCGCGAATGCAACATCTATGGCACCATAGACTTCATTTTTGGCAATGGTGCAGCTGTTCTTCAAAACTGCAAGATTTACACTAGAGAGCCACTTCCTCTACAGAAGGTCACAATCACGGCCCAAGGTCGAAAAAGCCCAGATCAAAGCACTGGATTTTCGATCCAAGATAGCTATGTTTATGCCACTAGGCCCACTTATTTGGGCCGGCCCTGGAAAATGTATTCACGGACTGTGTACATGAATACTTACATGAGTAGTATGGTCCAGCCCAGAGGATGGTTGGAGTGGTATGGGAACTTTGCTTTGAACAGTTTGTGGTATGGTGAGTACAAGAACTATGGGCCTGGATCATCGCTTTCTGGGCGGGTTAAGTGGCCCGGTTACCGTATTATCAAAGATCCGTCAACGGCTAGTTTCTTTACCGTTCAGCATTTCATCGACGGCATGTCGTGGTTGCCGGCTACCGGCGTCCAGTTCACAGCTGGTCTTACCAATTAGGTTACAGCAGTAACTAATAGCTCATTTGTTTAATGGAGTAAATTGATGTTTATATCATTATCTTCTATATTATGTATATAATTCATGATGGCATATTGTATCATACATACAGAGTAAGATGTTTATTCCAAATGGACGTGGAACGTCTAAAGCTACTTGTGTATGCATGTAACAATTCTCTCCATTGCTTGGCACGTCGTAATTAGGTTAATTGAATTTTCTTAACGTGGAAAATGACCTAACCTTTCTTTGTGTGTTTGAATATTCCCTTGCTAATCTGAGAAAGCAAAAAACTTTTATAGTTCCCAATCTCCTAAAATCATGTGATTACTATTTTCATTTTCTCTTTGGTATGTGCATAATTTGCCACATAATAGTGCATACATTTTTTTAGCATTTTAATTATTTAATGCAACGCAGTTAATATTGATGTTCTTGCCACCATCTATTGTGGCTCTAAGAAAGACAATTGAAATTTATCTTTGTAAATTACTCCGATCCTAAATTGGAACTCAAAAGAAACTTGAGCATGAATCTTATTTGCCACTTGAACTCAAAAGGACAATTGAAGCAACAATATTCTTCACAACCATTTACAAAGTTATCTCAACTCTAGTTTTCCAACGGTCAGTGAAGCAGGCAACTATTATGGAAGAATTCTAATATTATGAGTTATGTACTTAAGTGGTACTATATATTTTCAGAATCGTTCTCCTCCCAATTAGAGAATGCACTTTCCTTTTTTCCCTTTTAATCTTGATGGAGAACCCTTCCTAATTCCAAATGGAATTCAAATATTAAGGTTGAAAGTTTCAAAGTTCACTAGGTACAGCTTGACTTTGCTTGCAGATCGATGTTTATATTTTGCATAATAAGAAATAAATTGCAACCACCGAGAATCAATACTAAAAAGATATTACCGTAATAAAATAGCACATCTTTTCAACAGCATGGCATGCAAGTTGCCGTGATCAACCCAACTATATTGTTTACGAAATGAACAATTCTTTTATGAAACTCATTGCTATATAAATGCATGTTTCAGATAAGTAGTATTCATACCCAATAAACGTCCTAATCGTTTATTGCCATGGCATTCACACATTCTATCCTTGTATGCGTCTTACTTCAATTCTTCTTCTCTCCTTCTCATGCATCTCTCTCTTCTGATGAAATTTGCAGCAACACCCCTTTTCCTAGCTTATGCAAATCTTTACTCCCTCAGAATAATTCTATTGATATTTATGACTCAGGAAGGTTCTCCATCCAGCTTTCCCTTTCAACAACTAGTCAGATTCTTAAATCAATCAATGATTTTCTCAATCCAATTGATCTATTACTGCCTAAAAGCACTATTTTTGCTCTCCAAGATTGCCAGTTCCTCCTTGGCCTAAGCGTTGATTTATTATCTACTGCTGCTGTTGTTACTAAGAAACCGAAAGATTTCCTTGAAAATACAGAAGCAGATGATGTAATAACCTGGCTTAGTGCAACTATAACCAATAAACAGACTTGTTTGGATGGCCTTCTAGTTGTGCCTTCTATTTTACAGGTTTCTAAGTTGATTACACCCTTAATTTCTAAAGGTACGTCGTAATGTTGAAATCTCTGATAATCTTATCCAAGTGATTACGTTGTTGGTAAGAGAGCACACTTTTAGTTTACTTAATTATATTATATCTCAGCAATACACTCCTCATATGTGATCAGCGATTCTTTTTCGTGAACCAAACAAGTGGAAATATGTTTTTTGCTTTTTGGGCGACGGTGAAATCTAAACCTAGGATCTCTTGTCTGCTTTGATACCATGTTACATTGCATGCTACCTCGTCTCAAAGTTTAAACAGTTAAAAGAAACATCTTTTTATATTACTCAATTAAATTTTTATGTCTCAACAGGAAGCATGACGTGTAGTGTGTCACTCGCGCTCTTTAAGAATGGGTGGAATCCTGATTCTGTTTTAGGGAAGGTAATTAGTTGGAGTATGTTGAAAATTAGCCAAAAGGTGGTAGTGAATCCTGATGGAACTGGAGATTATACTACTATCAATGATGCAATCGCAGCTGCCCCGAACAATAGCCCAGCAGATGAAGGCTATTACCAGATATATGTGGTTGCTGGTGTCTACCATGAGTATGTTTCTATTGCTAAAAACAAGAAGTATTTGATGATGGTTGGTGATGGCATAGACAAGACTATAATCACCGGGAATAGAAATGTACCTGATGGATGGACAACTTTCAATTCTGCCACTTTTGGTAAGTTCTTAACATCGAGATATATTAAATTATTAATCCATCTTCAGTCAATATGTAGAACTGAAAACCAAATCTTTTTTGGCTCTTTTATGGTTTATTAAATATCAGACTGCGGAACATATTAAATTTTTCGGTGCATATCTAAACACATCATATGGGGTTGACATATAATATTATAGTTTTAAGGAAGACAAAATTAATGCCATGCATGCAGTTCCCCATGTTCTTTCGCTAGTGGATTATATTTTCTATTGAAGTCTTATCTTGTTTAAGCTTCTTAAATAACTACATGCTTCTCATCTAAATCTCCTAGGATTCTTTACTATAAAGCCAGTTGTATATATAATAGTAGTACTATTATATCATCACCGACGAAAATTTAGGAGTTAAGGATTTGAGGTTGGTTTTTTTTTTTTGTTTTTTTG